>LOND01000579.1:2905-29779 GCA_014220965.1 Paragonimus kellicotti | reverse complement strand
AATCTATATAGATTAGGACATCATTGAATACTTATATGAAGATCGATAACTTTAACCCGAAGCAGCTATGTTACTTTGAGTTAAATTAAGAATTGCTGCCTGTTCCATCGAGATGTTTTAGTGACCTAAACACTTTTTGTATGCAGTGAGAATGGAAAGTTTATGTGGGATAATTCACTCGTACGCAGATTGAGGTTAGTCGAACAATATCGAATACGTTTGCTTCACAGTCACATTAGTCGGGTTTCGTTACCGAACAACATCGGAGTACGTACTATGTAAAACAAAGAAAATTGTGTAAATGTGGAACGTCACGATAGCGAAAACATCTACAGGGCGTTGGAAAAACATTGACTGGCAGAAGATAATATATACACATGTTTATTACTTATGTTCGTCTTGGTTGGCAGAACACACGTTGATCTCACAGTTTTTGACGACCGGACACATGGGACGTAGACAAGCAAGTTAAGCTGTGTAGACCAAACGACAGGTGAAACAGGTGTGTCGGGTAATCAGAACCAGACCAGCAGTTTCTGTGACCACACATAACGTAGAGTCATTTGGTTGATTAGATGTACTCGGACGGAATTGGGTAGTGTTTTCAAATTAACACGCACAATTGAACGGAATGAAAAACTGGTTGGTGTCAATTATGATCAGTGTTCAGAAGAAGCTTTAAAAGATCATTACTCAGTCCACTGGCTACATCTTATCTTAATGTCGTTCAGTTGTTCGTGCAGTCCGCTTGTTTTTCCCGCACCATGCCGTGAGTTTCAGTAAATCGGTGTTGACGTCGTCCCACCCGAGGCAGAACGAACAGCTGCAGCGTAATTCGTCTGCATGTGCGCCACTTGCGCGCCAAACGCCGTCGTCTTTGTCTCTCGCCAGACTAAACTTAGACAACTTGGCTCACCGTGTACTGCCCCAGTTCCAAGCTAATCAACTGAGAAGATTTCCTAGATGCAAACCTGTGATCGAACACGTGTGATATTTTTAAACCTCAAAATTCGTAGTAGATAAAATACAGCAGGTTGCTATGAATGGTTAATTTCACCGTAAAATGCTTCCTTGTTAATTCTAATAACGAGGGCGAGCTGATGGAATCGTCGGAATGTTGACTACTATCCTCAGTCATTACTTTTCAGCACAGCTATACGAACGTTGTGCTAGTTCAATGCAAAACTGTGAATATTTGACGGCTTAGCAGAAAAAATTAATTACATGGGCTACCTAGCGGCACTGATAGGTTGGCAGCCTGACCTGAGCGGCTGCGTGATTTTATGGGTTCGTTTGATTATACACAAAACAGATGGATAAAGTCTTTCGGGCCTCCTCTGTCGACCGCCTGCGGCGGGATGTGGTACTTGTTATTGATTTACAGGCAAATCTCTGCACCAGGTTACGAGATGATTGATTAGTCTTGTGTCATACTGGTTGAAAATAATGCATTATGCTTACTGTACCACATATTTGGTTCGTACTTTGCCAACACATGAGTACCAAACTTACCCTTTGCCTACTTGTCTTAACAGTTAATTAGTTGTTGTTTCAAATCTCTACAGTTTTGTCATTCCAAATAAACGACTTACGTGGTCAGTAAATAGAACGATGCAGTTGCACTAATGAGACAGGGATCGATGTATTTCTTCGTATTATTCATCCCTGGATTAACAAACATCTTCAAAACTGCTTTTACGTAAAATTCCGCACTGGCTTGTTCTGATAAACCGGCGACCAAAAGTGAAACTAATTATATGTTGCAAATAAATGCACAGGACAAAATGATCTGTAAGCAGGTCACTCACAATTATGGCTGTTACGCTCATCAGATTAGGACTGAGTAACATTACGAATTACACGACTCTCAATTCGAAAAACAAAATTTCTTCACGGGTTCAAACCGTGTTGTTGACACAGCGATCAACATAGCTATAAATACAAGTGTCTAGCCTTCCTGATTCCTGGATAAAGAACAACAGCACAAAGATACCAGGTGAAAAAATTACAGATTGGGACGGGTGATAAATGAAAAGTTCACAAAGGGCACGGAAACGAAAGAAGATAGGAAACTTTGCGGTTCAAGTAAAAGCCATTCTTATAGAAAAACGAATTTCCTGATACACACGTTTATTGGGGTTGAATGAAGGGGACTGGAGTGAGCTCATTGCGACAAAATGGATTAACTGGATTGATGCTGAATGGCGGGTTGTGTTTCAGGAAGAGAAGAGATAAGCAGGAATTTTGTGGTTATTCCTGGAAGTCCGTACAACAAAGCAAAAATTCTTATCAGAGATCCTATCGACAACGACTGCTGTATACTGTGATATTCACCTTAATACACCACAATGCATTGCATAAATCGTTCGTAGAAACACCTTAATCAACACAAAGTGAAATGAACGTTTACACAGCCCCAAGTTTGCGCGGTCGGCACGGATGGACGAAATAAATTCCTACCTCCTTCTATAACGCAGATGGACGAATCGACTAAACTGTATGACTGAGGTGTGAAAAACTGTTTCCGTGTTATATTCCCGAGTTTGGACTTTTTCAAAAGCAGGCGACTAACAGAAAGCGCTGGATAAACCTAGGAACTGGATGAAGATAAGATTGTTTGAACACACGAGAAGCACTTCTGATACTAACTAATCTTCATGACTAACACCAAAAGTATAATCCAGTGGTCTTAAGCGCCCAAACGCTCATCAAACCAAAACCGTTTCCCACCCATAGTCAACACGGAGGCCTACGAAATTCCTGGCTGAAACTTGTACAAAAAACCAATATCCAACCACATTTCAAGTTTATAGGACCGAGATTACATGCATGTGCAGGTGAGGACATATATTTTTCCAAAGCTTACTTCTGAAAGTAAGTAACTCTTTTCCAGCGTTCAATTTATAAGGTGCTAGAACAGATTTAGACGCTTACTTTGCAGTCACACGTTCGTACACTTTTAGCATAAAGCTAAAACATTCAGGATCGTATAACCATAGAATAAAAAGTTGAAAGGCGTTCACTTATGTATTTCTTGAAATAACTCATATGGTATACTGTATCATACAGTCTATACTCACAAAAACTGTCTTCATAAATACTTGTGGTTCTAATCAGTCCATTTAAGAGGGTATCTAGATACTCACCAGAAATAGCAATGAAACAATTACGGTGAACTATTGTGAGTTTTCGCAAATGTGCACGGATACACCGTTGTGGTGCCGTACGGTTCCTACCTACACTAAACATGTTTTCCCAACCTGAAAAAAGTATTACTCGGAATAGACTTGATTGTGAAGGGGTAAACGTCCAATTATTGCGTTTCATTAATCTGTGAGGATGGACCACTTTTGAGATCCAGTATCACTTTGTAATTATGGCCCTATTTTCAGACAGGTTACGGTAGCATGTCAAATCTTTCTGTGAATTGTGTATAATCTAATCTACTTAGTCGCCCGGTCTGTAATGATATTTTTTCAACCAGGTTAAGGTCAGTTATGGCCGGGTTTTGTTACATGTACGGATATTCAGATTGGTAATTTGAACGAACGACAAACGATAGCCTTCGCATTGAGGTGTGGCTTTCTGCCGGTCCATGTCTAAAAAATGCACTAGACTGGAGGTACAGTGTAAGTAGAGATCACTAACAGTGTATATCCTTGTCCAGACTGGAATTTACATTCTATCATGTTAATGAGACTAACACTGTAACACCAATTACCTAACAGTAAGCATAACCAAACAGTCACAACCGAACACTCACCGACAGCCCGCCGTGGGATAATGCTCAATTTGCCGGATCATTTTTACAACAGAAAAAGCAAAGAGACTGTGTTCGCTCTAATCGATAACCCTGTGATCTGAAACTTCAAAGTTAGGTTGAAACCACTGACTTCCCCAAACCAACCGATCAATGTTCCATATAAACTTGCACTCATTATCGATCAGAATGTTTGGGAGTTTGTCAGTATGAAAAATGATCGAACTTGATATAGCTCCCAAATATACATATAACAGAAACTTTAGGAAAATATACGTTGTATCATCGTAGTTTCATATGTCCAAACATATCGAATAGCTTGAGCTTTGATTCATAGGGTTGCTGACCAAATTATATGCACACAAGTTTTCTTAAGAATACATTTGAGTAAGACCAGCATGATTTTGTTTGAACAATGTACTCCGATATGAACTTCACGAATTAAATATGTTAACGTTTTTTCTATTTCTGAGACGTGACAATGATATTGTGTACACATATTTCAGTAAAGTGTGTGCAAGAACGGTAAGCCATCCCCACGTCAATCTGTTACTTACACCGGACTAACAGAATGGTGGTAGGCTAACAGCTGACTACAACTATTTATCGTCAACTGATAGTCTTATTGTGTGTGTGTGATTAGCGGTACGCAAAGGAACCATCGGTGCCATAGGTCGTGGTGACATGACTATATGGCGTTGCGATGTGTGCGGCCGTGAATGCGCTGGCCGCCTCGGATTAGTAGGTCACCAGCGTACTCATAGTGCACCGTCGGCGAAGAGACGACGAGTACGTTAGGCTCAGGTAGGTCATATCAGTATATCCATTTTATCTCTGTTACTGATTGCATCGACCAAGAATATGGTCGTTTGGCAACTAATCCGCTTCTCTTTTCAGAAACTTGGGTGTCTGCGGTCTTCTACCCATTCTTATCTTCAGCTTTGTTGGTGTATTGTATGATGAATGGTTTGCCTGTTCTTTTCGTAGTCCAATCTGAATTTTGTTCTTCTGTTTATTTTCCGAGAGATAAGGGTTTCCTTTTCCTGCTAGCCATTCAATTGGCTAACCAGCATTGGCCGGCTGGACACAAAGGCCTCACTCACACACCTACTGGTCTTATTCCTTCGGGTTTACACCGGATACGTGGTGTGTGAGTGGAACCACAAGTGGTGCAGCGCAAGCCACTTGGGGTGATGGTTTGAAGCGCAGGCGTCCTCTGGCTTCGGTCACTGTGACAGGCTAATCCGTTTTGTTTAAGTTGCATGAAAATACCCGGTTTAGACATTAGAAGAACGTGTAGCGAACAAGCTTGTTTTCGGTGATTCATCATCAGGCTAAATACAACACATTTATATGGGTTACTCATGTGTGAGGAAATGTGCGGTAATGGATCGAACGGGTTGATCTATCTGAAACTGATAACAACCCGTTCGATCCATTACCGCACATTTCCTCACACATGAGTAACCCATATAAATGTGTTGTATTTAGCCTGATGATGAATCACCGAAAACAAGCTTGTTCGCTACACGTTCTTCTAATCCGTTTTGGATGCCGCCAACCGATGGTATCGATAGTGAATAAACATTCTGCCAACGAATATTCCAATTCTCCCTCTGTAACAGTACGTCAACGTCATTTGGTCACCGTTTTTACTGATTGGACGATAACCCCAAGGACAGACGGTTTGGTTGAACTGGACTGTCATCAACTGGGAATCCAACAGTTTCAGGGCAACCAGTTGGCGGTCGGTGATCTTGGGTAACGATGACGTTTTAATTCCAACTCAGGAGCCTCTTCTCAGATTAGGTCATCCTAATGTCCACACTTGCCCCGATGAGGTCAAAAGTGCTCCCGAGTTGTGAACCACAGTAGCTTGAAAATTTTTCCAGTTATGAGTTACGGATAAATTTACTTACGCAGGTTTGAAGAAGGGTACTCCATTTTTGAAGGAGAAAATTAAACAACCAATTCCTTAATTAACCGTAAGTAGCAGGTTTATTTTGGTTGGTACGAATTAAACATCATCCAGGATTAGGGAAACTTGTCACAGTCTCGCAGAAAATTCAGTCAGCCTGTTTCGAAAAGAAGCTCAGATTCGAGTTTTGCTCATAGTAAAACATATCAGCAGTACACATTCTTGCCGCTGCCAGGAATAAGACTCCGACCACGCCTTCACGGAACAACCACGTTAACCACTGCACGGTTAAGCTTCGTATCAGACATGAATGATAAATCAAACACTTTCTCACATTTGCTTATGGGTAGTGTCCACATTGCCTAATTGACTCGGGGAGTAGCTACAGTAGTCGCCATGTTAACTCCAATCGATTACCTTACAACAAGAGCTTCTCTTAGAGTCTAACTCGTGAAAATCATCAAACGTGTTGAATGATACTTTAATTACTGGACAGTAACAGAGGAATTTTGTCAATTAGCCTGGTTAAAGCGGTGAGAAGACGGAAGTCTTGTTGATTACCAGAGTAACATTTCGTACAGCTTGTTTACACGTGAACGTATGACTGACGTTAGACATCGATACGAAGTTGTTAGTTTTCTACAAAATAGCCGTTCGTAGTTTCCCTATTATTGTTGCCGAACGGTTGCTGAGAGTCGAGACTTCTTATACTGGTGTTGTATGCTCTAGTAAACCACAACGTTAGGTTTAAGCTCTAGCAATAACAAACCCTAATTATACCAGTCTTTTAAAACGGCCGGGGCGTTTTCATCACATCATCGGTGCAATAAAAGTTTTGAGATGCATTCGCATATGATATACTTTACTTCTTCCTGAACATTCACACAAAACTTCAACGCTTCAAAATTGCCTATACTAAGGCAAATCAGCGCCGGACCGGTCTTCTTGGTTAAGGACAAGCATACAACGTGTGTTACATCCCACTGTTTATATGAAGACACGTGTGGATGTAGTGTGTGTTATGTTAAAATAGTCAGCCGACAGCTAGGTGTTCCTATTGAGGTGCATTTTCACAAATAGTTGGGAACATAAACAGTAACGTCAGATGGCTGTATATGGGCTGACAACAAACTTCTAACATCAATAACCAGGAAGCACAGCTCCCAGCTGGTACACGGAATCAAAGTCTATGACTCCATGATTTTTCGCAGCAGCCAAAAGCACTTCAATCAGTTAACTGAGGCATTAGCTATTAGACGCCACCATTCTTCTCGAGTGTTTGCAAATGATTTGTTTAGATGCTGCAACCACTTCGATAGTCAGTGTTAACATGTTTCTCACTGCGCCCGTTTGTGTAATCCCTTCACCTGACTGCCCTTCTGTGAAACTGTGAATCGATAATTAAAATTAGTCAGATAGTGTGCGTGACAAGAAGATACGATCCTGCAATGGTTGTCCTGAGTACTAAACGGCAAGTCCACGCAATCGTCAGAGTGAACCAGTTTGATCTGTCCACAGTCAACCGTTAGCTGACAAGAGCATCTGTATGTTATCACATGCTATTTTGATCGGGATAAACATTATACGGATTCCATTTTAATCTGACCTAGTCACAAATGCAGTTCTGTTCACTGTGGATCAACAGTTTTCTGCATTGCTTTTCTCCACTTCTCACAGGTTTCCAAAAATAGCATCGCATCTCAGAATGGTCTGGAAATTGGGGATGTGATCGTGAGCATCTGCAAACAACTCACCGTGGGAATGACGCAAGAACGACTGAAAGCTGAAATCCTGCGTGCTGGAAACGATTTGGATTTAGTGCTTATACGGTAAAAGTAAAATTTAATTGATCTTTTGTGTACCTAAAAGCGACAAATCGATTTACAGAGTCAAGCACTAAACTGGTCCAGTTGGATGCAGCTTACCTCGGTGTTAGTATACTCTGATGATATGTATGTCGAGAGAAGGGAATCGCGAACAATAGATGCGGATACTTATTTGGTTGACGACAACACATTAACTCTGAGTTTCATGTGGTTTCTTGATTTCCTCAGGGTTTTCCTTCAGAAGCTTTTCTCGACACACCGTACCAACAACTCAGATGCCTGCTACGCTGTTTTGGTTCCGCCCAAACTTTGAGCACTGTGTCAACAAGTCCGCGTGTCGACCACTCATCAGATATGACTCTATCTTTTTCAGAAATAGCTTTCTTGATGCTGGACCTCCTCTATATGCGTTTCGGTATTTGTTAAGTTGAGGTCATTGAAATTTGTCGGACATTTGTCTTCCGTCTTATTAAGTGAGGGCTTAAACAACCTTCGAGGTCTTATTCATCAATGTTGTAAACCCTCGAAAGAATACGCAGTTCACCCATGGTATAGTAAGTGCGCTTGATAGAAATCGGATTCTCCTCCTCGTAATAATTAACACGGAAAATCTTGGTCCCGAAAAACATCGCGACTGTCCCCGTAATTTGCTCCTCAAGACAAACCAAAAGACGGGTGCAAAAACACTTTGTTCCGCTCCAAAAACGTGTGCGACAAGGAGAAAATTACAAGGTATTTATATGGTGCATAGCGACCTACAAACATTCTCGAATCAGAAAATCGAAGGACAGTTACCGAAAATAATAGTTAAGGTCACTAAGCCACCAATGAGCATAGCGGAATAAAGGTCGAACAGGTAAAAAATAGCGAAGGTTACCTCTCGACTGTTCACGACATTTCCGCTCATTCTGATTGGATAAAATCGTTTTCTCGAGGAAGGAAGGCGGTTTTGGACGGAAAATGGACTCCCTAACAATCAACCCCTTTTTATTGTGAGTTTCCTTGAGATATGTTGTGGGTTCAGTCAAATTCTGATGCCATACTCTAGTTGTAACAGGGGCATCCTAGCTTATATTCCGTCTGCGTTCCTCTGGGGGACTTTACTGGTCGCTTCCTTTCGCAGCTAACCATTCTTCAGTTGTCTGGTTCATTTGTTCGATCAACTCGTTCCTGTGTGAGTGATGAGGCGTTATTCGTATTCGATTTATCCTTACCCCCTCGAGCCCTATTTTAAAGTCCGGATCATGAGCCATAACAGTGGTCTTTGGCAGGTCGTGGTTCTCTACAATATGTGATATCGCATTTCACACACTGGGACGACCTTCAGGCCAGTGGCACTATTCGTTTTAATCCAGTTGTAACCAAAACAATGTCTAATGGGTGTCTATTTTTACACTCACGAAAGATCCCATGACTTTTACTAACCATGTTCCCCGATCTCCGACACTGGGATAGGCTGCACCACAGGCTGCTGGCTCTGATTGTCCCCTTCAAACAGCTGGCGTCGGCATGCTAAAACATCGTTCTTCATCCGCAGCCAATAAGCTATCTGATTCAGCAGACCGTGTTTGCCGGAGTGACCTGTATTTGGTACCTCGTGATACATTATCAATAACCTTCCTCTGAGTATTTGTAAAATAACTGAAACACTTGTGGCTCTAAAGTCTAGCTTATAATTTCAGGATCTCAAGGTGATCTACCTGAGGCTGCTTCACTACGAAAGTAGTAATTCCAGCTTTTCATCGAATGCTGTGTTTCGAACTGTTTGCCCTCAATAAAGAATCTGCCATTCTCCAGGATCTTCGATCTCAAAGCTGCCATTTCAATTAACTTCCCTGGCCTTGCTGCAAAATCAAACAGCTCGAGCCAGAAATGAAGCTTACTAATTCGTTTATGATAACAAAACCACCATGTGACGTTTCTTCTCTGACAAACTTTTGACTGCGAAATCGTTCTGTCGCAAACAAAAGACCCAACAGACTAAGTTTCCTCATGCATGCTTCTAAGCTTACTTCACGGTGAGGTATGTCACCATGTGCAGATACAGACCCAGCAGACCTCAGATTCATTTATCCAGCTTCAAACCTACTACAAAACATTCCTTCTCAGTCGGAAAATATTTCTTATCCGCCTGAGTCAAAGCGTTGTTCGCCTACTTTGTGAATACCTCCCTTGCTTGAGAGCCGCTCTAATACCTCGATCGTTGGCATCCGTTGATACCCTGAACCGTTTATCGGTTCTCAACAATTTCAACGTCAAGTGGTGCCCGCCAATTTTTTCACGGCTCAGGTCAATTGACCTTCGTGCTTCGTTCGTCTACTTGGCATTCATGTACTGTCGACTAATGGTACAAAAGGACGAGGTGATTTCTTCGACAACCTTTAAAAATCGATTATGGTATTCTATGCTATCGAAGACGCATTCGAGCACTCCCACGGACTTGAGTTATTCTTGATCCCTGTAACGTTTTCGGACATTAAGTATATTTCTGTTTATCTAATCCTACAACCAAATGCAACATCGATGTAGTCATGTGTGAAACATGAGTGTATTTATGAGCAACTCTACCGTACGAGTCTATTTTGGCAGGACTTCAAACTACAGGTCTGGCTGGTTGCAAGTCACAGTATCGTCTCTTTGACATCATTACATTGTCAAATCCCCTCCGTGATTTCATCATTATGTTTTGTCAATCCCCTGGCTTGTTTGTTACTCGACAATGACTTGAGCAGAAGTTATTTGTCATGGATACCGATAACTTTTGTATCTTGACACAGTTGTCGACTACCGAAGGAAATCCAACGATCGTTCACTGTGTCACTTCATTGGAATCGAAAGTATCCGCTAAGATGATCTACTAACAAAACTGGCAAATTATGAAAACTATTCACCTTTGAAGTCACTCTTTTTACGGTATACCTCGTCGTTCTATCTTGCGGAATCCTTGCTGTCCGATGTTCTCCGTTGTTATGGTAAGCTTGTGTTTAAGACAACCGAAAACTTCACAGGGAACACCGTCGGTTGTGATCAATTCTTTGAACGTACATTCACTCAGCATTCACTGCACCACGAAACGTTCGCAGCATGGTATATCGCCATTCTACACTTTGCTGAACCAACCTCTTCCACAACCGGTTTAACACAAAGGTTACCATTTAGTGTCTAAAATCTATCGGCTTAAGTTAATCGCATCGTCACCGGTGTCTAAGTGACCCGCTCAGTTACAACCTGGTTAGTTCCCGTGGCTGGTTCGAGTAGTGTGTCGCGAAGGTATTGCTGACAGCAGGACGCACTCAACCGAGTCCTTGATTTGTACGCTGTACGCACCGATCGTTCTGTCAACCAACGAACGTAGTTCACTCTGTCGGTTTTCCCCTTGCCCGACGAGCAAAGTTACCGAACCCTTCTAAGTTTAACTCGTTCCTTGCATCTTGTCTAGTAAAGTCTGTGCTGGTTAATGCCTCTAGCAAGACTCCTATTATTTCTGACCTCGGAAGGGTGAAAGAACAGAGTAGAAATGTTATATGTAAAATAATACCATGTTGCACGAAACACTCGTGTTTCTTCAACCACTGCCTCCACAGCTGAAACAGATTTCGGAATTCCGCCAGTTGTGGTGCTTTTCTCGCTATATAGCGACGTTCATCATTTGTGTTTTATCCCGTTTCCGAACTCCTTTGGCTTCGTGCCTATATATGGTCCTGTTTGGATGTCGTGACAACCGTTGATGACACTGGTTTCAGCCTGAACTGTGACTAGCGCACAATTATCATTCCCTCAAGCAACCGTAACAGAGGAACTTGATCCCCCGGCGTCAGAGACACCATTCTTGAACGTACTTGTAATTAGCTGCTATTCGATGTTGACCGTCTGTAAAACATTATCCACCCCATACACCAGCACCCCTTTACTCGATCGTTAGATTGAGCAGGCACCGTTCGTGGCGAGAGAATGACTGGGAAGATATTGGATAAAGGGAATATTTGTAGATGCACGAGGGACAATAAATTTACCGAAAAGTCAATCAATGTCTGGAGGTTTAGATTTTGACTACTGTAGACTCGTATCATGTCCATTGAGATTTCCAGCTGACGACCTGAGTGTTCATGAAGTTTTGTGGCTGACATTTTACTTCTCTTGTCGTTCGCCAAAAAAGTAGTCTGAGTCCTTATATTTCGTGATCACTTGGTGGTTTTCCCCAAGTGTCGGGGGCCTCGTGGCTAATGGTCGTTGTAGTTAACTCTCTGATAGCATGTGGAGAATGTACATATTTTCTTTACAGGTGTTAGTATTCCATTACCATAAAACACCGAAAACGAGCTTGCTTACTACGCTTTTCTTCTCATGACTCAATCGGGCATATTCAAGATATATTCATTTATTTTTGGGAACAAAATCTGGCAACCTGTCATTCTACCCATAAGTTTTTTCACCTGGTATGTCTGTTGTAGCAGAAGAGTAAATGGTAGACAATGAACTCATTTTTTTTAAGAGCGTGTGCCAGTTCTAAAACGTTGACATACGTAAACGATAAACCGTAAATAGAGATAAGTCACGTCAGTTTGTCGCATTACCTCTCAAAAGTACAACAGTAACTTCAAACTAATCCACAATATTCCATTGACTGATGTCTAGCTCTGTAGTGAAAAATATATCGCTAGTGACCAACCACCATCAACATCACAGTGCTTAGAGTCTGTCTCTTATAGCCTTGAACAACAAAATCAGTGAATAGTCGTGAAGACTTACAATTAGGTATTTCGTGATATTCAGCAGACCTTATGAAGTAAAACATATTATACTACAGGAATATAGATTACAGAATATTACCTCCAATATACACAACTCTGAATATTACAAAGACGATACCGCTTGTAAATAACTTATTCTTAGAACACCAAAATAGTTCGAGTAGATCTAACGCCGTTTAACCACGACAGTACTTGATCGATACCTTCTGAACTACAATTCGCTTTCGACAGTTGGTTGAAAGATTCATTTCTTCAACCAATCGTACGCAAGCTACAAGATCCAAAATGACATATTCGACTGTTTTGTACGATGAAATCACGTGTACAATTCGTTTACGAAATAAGTACATTAAACATATATATATATATATATATATATGTATATATATATATATATATATATCATGTGTATGCTGATGTTGAACCGTAGCACTAAGCCTACTAGCAGTGGACCACTTTACATATTATCGTTTCTCACTACTATCAAAAGCCCGTTCGTAATGTTCTGCCAGAACGTTTGAATCCTACGGAAACTGCTATTCTTTGTGTATGATTGTTTTGGGTCTTTGAGAGTAGGAATGTAGTTGGCACTTGGGCCGCAAATAAACGATAAAGTATAAGACATCGTGTCCCTCTAACTGTACTCTGTTTTTCTGTAACGTTTCAAAATCTATAGATTCACGTCAATCCAGCATTCTTGCAACCTCATCACCGGCTGTTATTTGAACATCACCCCATCACCAGCTGGTACTTAAACACAAGTTTTATTATCGTCTTCCTGGTAACCTGTTGTAATGTAAACATGACGATTAGCTTCATCGATGTTATTAATATTTTGCCATGAGAACACCAGACCCCTTCCATCAATCTGAGATTCTTGCCATTCGCTGTTTGTTGAAGATCCAGACGAGTTACACATGAAACGTGTATACGTGAGAATTTCATACTGCATCTGTTGCCTGTTTCAGAGTAATTCACGTTAACGTTCACTTCAGAGTTGATGATCACCAAAAAAGCATGCAACTTGTTCTCACACTGCAAGTGCTTGATTAATTTCCAGCGTTATTCTGAAATTCTCGACCGGAAGTTAGTTCCTTACTGAGTTAGCAAGTACTTCTGTAGATTTTCAGACTTGGATTCCATGACCAGCGTTCCACTTCGACAAACTTGTTGCCGTGCCAATGGAAACGTAGAGTTAAATCGATCTTTCTGTACGATGGACTCACGCTTCATACGGAAGACAAATCAAGATTGTCATCATTTCCTATTGCCATTTATGCTACCCAAAAATGAGCTATGACAAAACACGAAATCGTCTAAACGCGTCTTTCCAAAATGGTGATTGCTGATGTTTCCCAGCTAAATACCGATTACTTTCATTAAATTAATTCGAAACCTACCGACACATCCTCTTTTTATTATTCCTTCGGAATGAAGACGTGGAGTGGATTTGGAAAAACTTTCAAAAATTGTGCCACAGGCGTTACAAACCGCAGTTCGAAGTCCAACACCAGGTAGCTCAATGGCCAGTCCGGATTTTGCGACAGCCGAGGGTACCAGAGGCTGTTCGGCTCAGTCCTTGACACGCGGACGTTCGTTTCGTTCTGTGAAAACCAAATCGCTTCGCATACTAGAGGAGCAACTGGCTGCTGGTGAGACACCATCGTCGGTGCTGACGTCAAAGCAACATTTTCAGGGAGCTCGTGGACTTTCCGTTGGGGGGACAGCTAGTTCATTTTCAAATGCATATGGACAAACCACCAACGCCGGCTACGCTGGTCATCAGACGTTCATAAAACCGATTACTACTACGCCTGTGAACGCAAGCTGGAGTACAACCAATGTTACCCAACCTCGAAGTTCAACTTTTGTTCAGTCAAATTATGGGTTGTATCAACCTCGCCAACCAACTAATGGTGGAAGTACAACTTGGGATCGAACAAGTAATCATGATGTTGCAACTGGTTGGGATTCCCGATCTGAACAATGCACATATTGGACCTCTCAAACCAGCTTTGATGCACTGCCACATGGGGCAAATTATTTACCCAGTGCCAACTATCCTTATCAGACCTACACTGATCCACGTAAGTTCAAAGACTGAGCAATAATCTCATCGAAACGAATAGATTTTTCAGTTTAAAGCAACCATGAGAATTGAGAAGAAAAATTTCAAACTGTTCACTCATTTATTCACCAGTCTTGCGTCATACTTCCATAGAAGTACTTGAGTATATTTTTTTTGCACACTCCACTTGGAACAAGCGGAATATAACGTCTACGATTTATAATAAATGAACATCTTGAAATCTTAGGAAATAACTAGCAAAGCTGCAATAAATTGTGAAATTTAATATCTGTGCATGGCGATCCGCAGATTTTCCTCAATTATCAGCCAATTACCTAACAATGACGATTTAATGCAACCAATAACGAGTTCGAAACTACAGGTTGCGCTCAGCTTCCAGGTCGGTGACATTTGAGGAAAATACGGTCGTTCGGCTTCAGTGGCGTAAATGTTGCTAATATCGAACTTATCTCATTAGGAAATGGGTACGGTTGGAAAAAGATCAGATAAAAACCGAAGAAAGCCGAATTTTAATCACAGTTTTGCAATGAGTTTCAACTTGACTGTCTGATTAACGAGTGTAGACAACTTTACTCTGATAAATTACGTATGAACCAACGGAACTACTATCAAGTAAATCACAGCTCTTTCTTCCGTTTTTTACTAAGAGCGGATCTTTTGTTCACGGTTGTGCAATACAACCACTGACCGGCATTCCGTTCTACAGAGTTAACAGGAAGGTTTGTGCACACTTGCCAAATACATGGCCACGTTCTATAGCCAAACATTCTTCAAAATTGTTCTCTGCTTTCATAACTGGACGCGACAATATTTGGGGTTCAGTGTGTGCCGGAATACTCCCACTGAAAAAGAAGTAACGATGAGATGAACGGTTGCTTCCGAGCACTCTTAACCCAGCGAGAAGGTTTGGTCAAAAAGTGTGTATAATGCAGATAACCAAGTCTACCAGATCATCGTTAAAATGTGACCTCATAAGCGAACATCTGTCTACAAAAGTGGTTTCACTTGTGCCAGACATTGTGTTATATCACACAGACAGGATCCAATACTTATATGGAGCCAAAGTGGTTATGATTGGTCTCCGACCACGAAAATTGCTATTTCACACAGGTTAGGTTGCACTTGATTCAGCGATCGTCAGCGTGCGCTGATTGTATGACGGTAACTTTGCAGATAGTCCGAAATGTTTCCAAAACATGTATGCGATGATCTGTGTTGGTAAGTTAATCGACAACAGACCTAGTAAAGGATATTCGGTAACCCGTTCCGATACAGGTTGGGTTAGGTTCCTTGACAAGTGTTTATAGTGTTCGCCTGTTGTGTCGCAAGTTAACGGTTATCTCACAAATCCTGCGGCTCGCCTCATAACATGTTTTGAAGAACCCCTGTAAATGTGCAGGCTTGAGAAAGAATTACGAAGACAGTTTTCTGCCATATAATTGCTTCAGATTCGGTATTCGAATCCAAATCTAATTACGTTAAGTTCAATACTGAAATTAACGAGTTATCACCAAAATGAAAGTGAGAAGATTACATCCTGCCAGTAGCCGATGATAATGTAAAGTAGGCAGGTGTTTCCAAGAACTGGTATGGAACGAGGTGAATAATTTGAAACAAATGGATTTATCGCCTTCCTTGATTAAACCTGGACAGGAGCCTTTTTGTTAATTTGTTTTGTATAAGCTGTAAACCGTTGTGCAATTACGAGTACTGTTAGAAATATCTGGTTTGCTACTGGGAAACAACTGTTTCCTTCTATCTGGGCCGCGTACTTGTGTACCTCCACCTTGCTACTCATTGGCTGGCCGTAGTGGCTAGTCGGCCCTCGGCACCTGCGTGTGTCCACGTTATCATCCGATGTTCACGCTCCATAAATCATGGATACGCTGCTGCATTCATGTTGGCTAATCTTGACTCTATTTGTTTTGAATCACTCACGTGCATATTCTGCATTCGTGTGTTGCACGCTTGCACCACGAATACGACTACTACTTACTGAATACGTTTTGAACTAAACGTGATAACAACGAGTCTTCAAACTCAGTCGACTAACTAACTTTTTCAAACGATAGTTCACGTACTTTTTTCATCAAAAAGCGTCTAACATTAGCGATAGAAAGTAGTAACGGATAATGTGATAACAAACTAGGGATCAAAACCTGGGCAATCCTCCGATTACTGTCAGTAGTTCCCGTCTGCATAGGGACAGCCATTGAAGTGTAGTCAGTAAAGCCTTAACCACCCTCAGCGCTGACTTGCAGTAACATGAGGAAAGTAGCTCGAAGACAAAACTGAAACCGTGTAATAAGTTTGCGAGTCTACTGTTCTAAACCTTTCCACTTTGTACATCTGGAATATACGGTGAGTGAAAGGGTACACTGGACACTCAGTGAGTAATAAACAATTTACGAGTGATTCTAAAACAGACACTGAAAATGTTAATTTTACGAATAGATGCTTCCAAGACAGGTCCCCAAAGCATATTTAAACTGTCAGGCCTGTATATTTTTTTACAAAACATCGTCGCTTATTTATTCTATTTCTGTCAAAACTTGACACAGTTTAGATTAAAACGCGCTAACCACCACTTCTCATCTCTTGAGTTCACATTCACATTTGGTGTGCTTTCAGCGGCATAAGAATCCGCCATTTTTGTTCAATTTGTATTTACTCGTCAGGTGTGCGCAGTTGCCGTTGATTGAAACTTTGATTGCATTCATCTCAGTTCCTCTTTATTTGGTTGGGTCTGCTGCCTTCTGTTTACTGAACAGTTTTCGTTCTAGCTATTATTCCGTCCAATGATTGGTTTCAAGCTATTGGGGGGTGACGGTCTGAATTTGTCTCGTGTGAATGTCTTGCACTGATTCTCTGGCTTCCCAAATGCCATTACTTTCCAACGACTAGCTAAAATCATTTGACTTTTACCAGTTAGGTACCATTTACATGTGATGGTAATCTCCACATTCAGAAAAACATTTCGATCCACTTAACTCAAATTAAGTTTCTCTCACTAACGCAAACACTTTAACATCGGCCACTGAAAATGTGTGCGAAAATAGTGTGCACGAGATCTTTGAATGCATGAGAATCGACCTCCTGATCTTGGCCCATATCTCGATATATCTTGTGAATTTGGTCTTTCTAGCAACTAATCTAATTACAATGTTTTTACTCTAGTTGTAAAAGATTATTTTGGTGTCAAAACTGCACTTGTCTGTCAATGACATTCACCGTAGAATATTCATCATTTAGTTACGTGACGTAAACACTAGTAAGTGCCAAAATCTTTCTCATACCTATACAGCAAATGAAATGGTTCGCACATATAACTCATTCATACACATAAAAGACTCCGCTATGTTGCTATTCAATGATAAAAGACCAGTTCAAAAACTGAAGACGACCGCCTCGAAATTTTCTCGGCGTTTGAATTTAAAGGTGATTATTACGCTCAGAAGTGGAATGTGACCTTTATTCTATGCTTTGCTTGTGCATACCGCTTACCGAGAAGTGCGATTTCATTTGTGAAATTGTAATCCAACTCTTTTGCATAGCAGGTGGTAACACCAAGTTCCAGAGGTAAGTCTCTTCCGTCCTATCGTCTAGCCACCAAAACGCAAACACTGCGAGTGGGTTTGGAATATGGACCGTTCACAGGCCAACAGAGTGGATCAGTGTACAGATGTGTAAGTTGTGTACTTGAGGTGAAAAAGTGTTCGGATGGAACTTTTGCTGTTTGAGGTGCATTCCATCCAAGATTGACAGTAAATTTTTGAGTACATAAGACTGTGCACGCTGTTTCAACCAAGAAAAACCACTTCACAGTGGAAGTGGGAGCACAAAGCTTTAAAAAAACACTGTAAATCAGTCTATTTCCTTCGTCCACCCAACGCATATTCTATTCGAGATCGAAACCATAAGGTGGTATGCAAACAAGTTTAGAAATCAATTAATTTCTGGTTAATCGGAACCTGTGTTCCCTCAGATGCTCGAACAATAGTCGGCCAGTTCATTCTCTTTCTTGGCATCTTTGGCACATTCTTTCGGTTTTGAGTTGATCGGCCATTAAGTTTTTGTGTCATGATCATCAAAAGCAAAAAAGTCGTGTCACCTGCTTTACGATAATCCAGTGGTGAAATTGCATACCAACTAACACTAAAAGACTTCCTCTTACACTCCCTAGGCTGTATCTCTTCAAGTATGTGCATGGTGTAAACTGAACTCATCACAAATCAAAATCCCCCACGATTCATAACTGAACGTTGCTCAGAGAACACTTGAAGTGCAGTTGGATGACTGTGCGTCTCCGTAGATCAAATAGAATCGATTGTTTGAAAAAAGTAGGGGCTACGGACTATTTTGTGGCGTTGTAATCAACTTTGAACCCAATTGTCACAGTTATGAAGCAGATCGAGTTGGAGAATTTTTATCTATTGTACCTCTTTATCTGGTAAAAATATTGTTGGTTTCAACCTACACATCTGTGTAGTTACAAGTTCATACAAAATATAATTTATTGTTGATACAAGAGAACGAATTAATATCCCCACAGATGTGAATATTGGTGACGACTATGGTTGGTTTGGTAATTCGTCCACTGGGCATACTGCGAGTTACTCGATTTTCGGAAGTCCGAAGGTGTTGAATGAGAAACATAATGGAATTTGCAACTGACCACCTTTACACGCGACGTGTTCGAAAATGAACCAACCACGGGGAAAATGTGATTTATTATTCCCTTTACCAATAAATTGTTTCTTCCGACAGACGCATCCAACATGCCTGAGGTCAGGAAAAAGGGATGTAACCAGACGGTAAGATCTCGTTCGTATCTCAACGGTAGTCTACCAAACACACTGAATACATCTGTCATGGTGTATTACGGTAACAGCCGAAAGGAACGGATTGAGAGGTCAAAGGAGTAAAACTAGGACAAACTGATTACATCAGTTAGCCTAAACATTAATTAATTTATTAAAGAAAGCTTATATTTTTGATATTCATGAAAGCTGGTGCAACCATGTGTGGTCGATAAGGAAAGTCTTTTCTGACAAGATCTTCACACACACCTGTCTCTTATACACACACACAGTGATGTTCGGAGTGCAGTCCGAAATGAATCAGTGTTTGTCTATCTCATAATGTGCTAACATCTGCAAACTGTAAGTTAAGCAGACCACAAATATGTGTCGATAAGTTTTCTGGCAAGCTTGTGAAACCTTTAGTTTCCATCATGTAGTTAACGCCATATCCAACGTGAACTTAGGGATCAGCACTGCGTTATTCAGACAAACACCAGTAGTAACAAAGCTGAGCTTTGATTAGATTCGAACTAATCACATAAACGGTGTACACCTACGTGATGTGTGATCTGTTGTGTCTCTGGTTTTGCAAAGCCAAGGCTAAGATTTGCCACTGGTGGATCTCATCTAACTCAAGAGTACTTGTTAGTAGTAATAAATCGTTTTTATCAAAGTAGGATAGATAACTTAAGTCGACTGAATTCACCGAAGCGATACGCTGTCTCAAATCCAGAACAGGTTACATTAACAGCTGAAACAAAGTAAGTTGACAGACATTTTTTTCATAACGTCGGCTCGTATCCAGTTGTGTGAAAAGAAAAGAAGGATATAAAGCAGTAGAAAGCAGTGATCCTTGACTCTGCTTATTTGATTAGTACATTCCTCCAAACAGTCATCATTGAGCCATATCAAGCTGAGTGTATTTCCATACTTGGTTTTACGACCGCCTTTCATAGCTCTGAAATTGCAACCTTAGGCTTAAAAGTCACCCAGGGCAATTAAATTCATTCAGTCACATCCCTTGATTGAAATAAACATGATGTCTGGTAAAGCTAGAACTTCTACCGAATTCGGGTTGTCTTCCGTTGCCTCTGTTTGATGTACAAACCCCAGGTTTTCCCCTCGAATTAGTAGACGCGAGCAGACGGAGTGGTGTACGGCTTTCCTGATGGTGAATGAAGCCATCGCATAGGTTAATCAACCTAAATGAATATCCGTGAAACCCGTGTACGAGACAACAATGGAAACCTCTCTGATTCGAAACAGGTTCGGCAACTGAAAAGTGAAAAGCTACTAAAACTACACTCCTTAAATACAGGAGAACTGTGAATGAAAGACAGATGAGTCAGTCTGTCTGACTAAATTGATCAATTTAAAAGAGATACAAATATTTGAGTCAACGAACTCTTTTTGCGCCCAAGTTAGGTCAGTATGCACTGCCCAACAAAACCATTATTGAATACGACCAAAGTCGGGTCATTTTTTCGTGACAACACAGTAACCTAGCCTAAACCACTCTAAAAACTCCATTTGCCAAACAGCGCACCTATCAAAATGTTTTCACGTTTTATTTGCGTCATTTCCGTTCCGTGCATCGACTTGGATACTGTGAGTCTGCTGTGTGGTAAATTAGAAGTAGCACACTACACAGTGTTTAAACTTTTCTCTGTGCCACGTGTACAACGTCACGATACCGCAAGCTAGTTTATCACGAACATCTGTAAACTTGATTTGGTGAGTGATCGATCGCACTGCGTTTCTTGCACTCTGTTGTGACCGCGCAGTCGACTGTCAGTGAATTGACCAAACAATTTCGATAAAGTCTTGGGCATGTTTTGAGGTGAATGTTCACGTTTTGTATGTGTAAGTGCAACTGCAACGGACATTATTTGCCAAGTAACAAACAGAAGAGACAGACTGATTTGCTACGTTTGTTGCTGCGACAGTACGGTCGACAGGTCGGTTGAAGATAGCAGTTAGGCTGCTGGGTATACAAATTTCAGTATATGCATTACAGCAACACGAATGTCGTGCTTTAGGTGAAATTCGACAAATATTCCACTCTATATCTGCTTAAAGGCTGAAAGCGTTTCTTATTAATTTGAAGTGTTACGAATGAGTAAATAGACATGATACACTCAAAACACTTCTGCATGGAGAGCGAAAATGGCAATAGTACTCAAACTATGCAGTGTATTTAGCGTGATCACCATGGCTACAACATTAAGGAAGAATACCGTAAATCCTTCGATTATGAAGCGAACCATCTGTAACACTTTACGCTTTGAATTTAACACCCCTACGCAGCATGTGCGTCATCAGCTAAGGAAGGAAATCACGTCAGGAGCAGGGAAATTTTGTATTGTAACTCAACTACACAACCGCCTTCTTCTGTTTTCGATGTTCACCACAATAGTCATACAAGTTAGTTCCGGTTTCAGCCCACCATTTCACCACGTTTTTGAATCATCGGTTTGGTGCAGTTAGTCGGAAACCTAAATAAAAACTAGTTAACAAAACCCGTGCGGTTCTTCGAACAGTTTGTCAGTCACGCGCTTATGTGTCCCAGATGCAGAAGTCAGTCGTGTGGGCAGTTATTCTTCGGCTGATCCCAATCAGTTTGCTGACGGAAGAAGGAGACAGACAAAAGGAGCAAATTGGGACCAAATACCGCAAGATTGATAGTAGGGTCGTTAGGTTGGCTCAAACGATTGAACATCAGATACCACGTCATGGGTAGTAACGGATAGAATATTCTATCAAATCACGCTGGTAGACGGTAACCGGATTGCGAAGTTTGAACAACTTTTGGCCCTATTATGCACTTGACAGAATGAATGGAAAACAAAGATATTCTGATGTCATGTTAGCAACAGGGGCATGTATCTTTCAGCGTCTGAACAAAGTGAAAATTGGCAAACGATGTGCAATATGATTGGAACAAATAGTAAGACATCTTCCTGTTTCTAAAGAGTGCTTTACCAAGAGGCTCGGCTACTACAGTTAGCACTTCATCTTATGATTATGTTGGGTCTCACTGAAAGTGTACACAGTTAGAAGAAAAGTGACGTCACGTACGCTGTACGTGTGGCACACGGCATCATGATATATGGCTGTCTCTATAAGACACAGTGGGAGCAGGATTGGCTAATGCGCACGCTGGAGCAGATTGTCACGTCCACAGTGAACAAAATTACCATCGATCCGTGTGGTTGTCAGCCATTATACCGATACTTCGAACAAGGGAAGTATGGCTTATAGGCATAATAAAAAAAGGTTGAAGTCTACGTCAAAAATTTCAGCAACTATCCACCCTTTTAAAAGTGACCCCACATTCCAGTTTGATTTACTTGTTCGCCTTATAACTACCTCGTTTTGTTTAACTGCTTAACACTAAATCTCACGGGTGTGCTTGCAGTCTAGGCTATAAACGACGTGATAAGTTCACGGAATTAAATCAGTTTTGGCGTGCGATATCATGTTTCAAAATAACGGTTACTTCTTGTTGTACTCACGCATATCTGGGGTGAGTTTTGTGGTCATTTGCAGATGAGAATACCTGTGTATTCAAATATGTTTGTTGTGCTGTTCATTGGTTGCTATTCGCTGTCCTATTTGTTTGAAACAGTTTATACCTAATGGTTGCGTCTGCATGCATGCGTTTGACAAAGAACCGCCATCAGTTCCTTCGGATGCGGATGGGGTTCAGTCTGCAACAGCAAATGCCGCTTTGTACCGTGTGAGGCTTAGTTACTGTTAGATCTGTTGAAGTTCGCCTGGTACGTTTGTCGTCTTTTGTCTGGTATGATGCGGAACGATGAATCCGTTGAGGTATGTTTGGTTTGTTTGTAAAGGGCCGATCCTTAATTTGCCTTTAGTTGTCTTTATTGTGTGCAGTAAACAATCATGACATATTTTGTACCATAACTGCACATAAAAGGTTTACTTTCTTACATTTTATAACTGTCATTGTCTGTAAAAACTTCCTTCTTGGTGTTGTTTGATACGCTTTTCATCTTCATCTGCACCCGATTGTTTTAATGAGGTCATTTCCCGTTGACTGGTGGCCGTTTGTGAACACGTGCTTAGCTGCTCCATTTTGTACTCCGCTGGATATTTTGTGTACCCGGTTGATTCACATTCAAGGTGAGATAGTACCTTTGTTGTAATTTTATTAAACAGTACCGTATAAATTCCAATACTTTCGACCGCCTTTTCTGACGTTTTTTGGACTTGGGATAGTCCCGTCAACCCGACCGTCTGAATAAGCGTTATTGGAATTGTCGAATACGCGTTACTGAGTGAATTACCCTAAATCGCCAGGAGCGATTTAACAGTTACCATGTAAGTTACGATTGTAAGTGTTCTTCCAGTCAGTTACAGAAATTCTACAGTGCAGATAAAGCTGGTGTGGTTAAAATAAAGAAAAGGTTTCATTTGTAAAACAAAATAATTTCTCATCAACATCATTGTGGTTCACTTAGGTAGTTAGAAGATTTGTTCACAGTCCATTGACACTTTTAGTTAGTGGTATTTTGTGACACCAGTGTTTCGTAACTACGCTAACCCTATAAACCAAGTTGTGCTTACTGTCCAAAAAATTCTCCCCTAAATACACTGATATGCTGCACGCCTGTCAATTCGGTATTTGCAGGTCATATTTGTGGGATGATTTTTAGTGTCCGATTCACTGGACTTGAGCATACATTTTGCAATACCTACTTCACCTTTAGTTTGCGAGATTGAAGTACTAGGAAAATTGAATCAGTTTATTTGAAAATGATGTCATTCAACCAATATTTTTGAAGACGTAATCTTCGAAGGCTATCAAAGAACAGTTCTGAAATGTTCACCAGTCTTAATAATGCTGGCTGTCCAATTCCTATTTAGTTATCTCATGAGACTTGCAAACATTATTTGTACTACGTGAAGCGATCAGTTCTGATAGACTAAAATACTGTTGCGCTTGCCTGAAGATGTACAACCTCACATATATTCGAGTCGAAGGCGTCAACGTTGTAAGGGAATGCGAATGATTGCATTGACCAGTTGTCGTGGGGCTTCTCTTAGGACTGTTTGTCTGTTCTGTACGCATGATTCTGTGTACGCCTGCTATAGGAGGCCTGATATGAACTCAGTGCCACTTTCTTCAGTCGTGCAACTAATTGCACGCAGCGAA
Organism: Paragonimus kellicotti; assembly: GCA_014220965.1. Taxonomy (NCBI): domain Eukaryota; kingdom Metazoa; phylum Platyhelminthes; class Trematoda; order Plagiorchiida; family Troglotrematidae; genus Paragonimus; species Paragonimus kellicotti. The sequence goes on along the minus strand of LOND01000579.1, from coordinate 5,454 downwards.
TGCTTGCCCTTTTCCTAACGACTCATCTATTATTCCATTCTTCAAGGTCGTTTCAACCTGTACCTTTTCGAGCGTTGTTTAACGAACTCGAAGGTTCTACGCACTTCGCTTGGCGCACTTTCGAGTGCCACCAAGTAAGATGAGGTCCGTCTCGTGTTCCCTTTCTTTCTTCTCTTGGTTACTGTCGTTAGGTCTCAGACTAGGCTAGAGCTAACTGTTTATCATATTTCCAAACATTGCTGGAAATATACGGTTTGTTTCCAAACCCATACCGTGTTCTTTTAGTTCGATGCCTGTTGGGACTACATTTGCGACTTCTCTTCAGGAAGAGCGTTTTATACTGTTAGCGGGCTAGGGTCAAAGGCATACCCAATTGTTCACTACAAGATGACCAATACAATCCTGTTTCCTTGACTGTCCTCAAATATCAGATCGTCCTGCAATACAATAGGAATACAACTGGGTGACTGTTCAATACTTTTAGAATTCAAACGGACAAAAATGTGGGTCGACAACAGAAAAGTTTCAAAAGCATTATCACACTTGACTATCGACTATCTGGTAATCTGAGCATAACGCACAAATAAATGATGGCGCCCAAAAATAAGACGATTTTAGGACTCTTGGGATGATAAAAAGAGCATTTCCTTCCACAAGACAAACTGGCCTTTCAATTCTTCACGGGGTCTATATAAGACCACGGCTTTAGTGTGCTAATCTAGTCGTACATACCGGCTTGAAGAAGGACATACTTGTCATCGAATCGTGTCCAGCGAGTAGCCACCAAAATGGTCACTGGCTTGCGGCATTTCTCCTACGAGTCTCGTCTTGAAATTCTTGATCTTTACCCACTTGAGTTTCGAAGACTCCGCGGTGACCTAATCCTTACGCACTTTTCTTTAGCACAGGACTCGTGCAGCAATTCTTTACCCCAGTAGTCGATAACAGTCGGAGGGGTCACAACAAGAAGCTCCATAAGCTTCGACCCCGAACCTTCCTTAGGCAACAGTTCTACTCTTACAGGGTTATCAACCACTGGAACGACCTTCCATTAGAGGTTGTTAGCTGCTCTTCTAGGGACCGTTCAAAGTGTTATTAGATTCTCACTTACTTAAGAAGTTGTTAGATTAGTATTTTGTTCTTTTCTATTAGATCAGTATTTACTGTGTTTTCGGTACTCTCTGTAACCCCAAGAGCGGTGCTACACCCTGTTTTCAATGACTGCCTTTCAGGTCAACAGAAAACCGCTGACATCGAAACGGACAAACTGACTGGATCCGGGTGAATTGGGCCCCAACCTCGAACCCGTGAACAAATCGCTGAATTAGCTTTACACCGAAACTTGTACACATCAACGACACGCAGAAATAAACACGTTTTCAATAATTTTGTCAAAGCTGGTTGCGATCACCACACGGATTTTACTACTGATGCAATGTATGTGATTAATTTTGCAAAGGTGGCAGTCAGAAAGATCCAGGCATGTTGTCACTGCTGACCTGGACTTAAAACGTCCGAAAGCGCTCTTCATAATGTGAAACACCTTCAAGTCCACGTTACTAATTAGCGACGATAGTGGGTATTTGTTGAGAAGCATTATGAAACGATTTTCCGAGACCATTGTTGAAAATGTCGAGTGGAAATCCCAGCAATCAGACTTCAGCACCAGTTCGATAACGATGTGACGCTTTTCATTTAGACGCTCAAACTTTGAACCTAAGTGAGTGGTGACGAGTGTTGTAAACTTCCAATAACTGCTGCCTTATTGTAACAGTAAACGTGTTTCTACTGACGATGTGTGTGTCACAAAGGACACACTGAAATTTTAATCAAACAGCATGTGAATGTATGCAGGGTCTGGCTGCACAGGTGTGTGAATACTGGATTCATTTCTGCAGTGCCGTTCTGCATTAATCATGAATTTTACAAGGAAACATGAGTACAGAACATTATAAATATGTGATCGGTCAAACCATCGTTTAACCCAAATGACGTCCTTTGCCGTTGTTATTTCTGCTATCTGGTATCCTCATTCGGTTGTGTTCTTTGTGTGCTGAAATGTTCAACATTTTAATTCACTGCCCTAGACAGATCAGTGTACTACTAGTAATTTTGTCCAAAATAACGTCACGAAGTCACCTTAGAACCAGAACCAACATTTAAATGAATTGTCGTTGTCACAGTTGTCTAGACAGAAAAACGCTCAGCAGTACTGTTGATACTTAGTTGGAATTGAGCGTAGTTAACTTAGACATTACACCTGGTAAGTAGCAGTTTTCGCTCTAAGATGGAGTGTTCATTCAGCCTCTTTTGAAAAGAATTAATAAACTCCAATCTTGTCCGTGTTATGGTCCATTAGTAGTGCTTCATCTTTTCACTGCCGGGGGTTGGCCCCCAGCCTACGTTTTCCCGTGGTAATGGTGGTGTCCACTGCATCAATAGCCTTGTATTATACACGATCTTATCATCATATCTAACTGTTAAGGCACATTTATTTGTGCGTTATGCTCAGATTACCAGACAGTCGATAGTCAAGTGTGATAATGCTT
>LOND01000578.1:109787-125436 GCA_014220965.1 Paragonimus kellicotti | reverse complement strand
CTCAGTTGTCTGTGTGTAGGCACCTTGATGTTGAATGGTTGAGAGTAAACCTAGCTGTTTTAAGTAGTTAGGCCGGCTCTCTTCCCTTCCTTACTTACTTTCCAGGCAAGGCTTGTTTTTTTCTTCATGATTATATGATACCCAACGCCCAGCGCAAACTTCCGATGTATTGCCGTCTTCTTGTAAAGAAGGCAGTTCTCCGGAAGTTGTTTAATTGTGATTATGGCCGTGATTAACAAAGGTCGCACTCACGCGGAGTCATGGTGTGCTGTATAGCTATGATTAAGACCCGTTGTTACTGGAGTCTGAACATATTCGATCTTGAGTCTCCTGCTGCTCATCCTGTTTGTCAACAAATAGGGTACTACTTCACAAGTTTGGGGCGGTAACACAGCACACGCTAAGCTGATGTGGTACCCGAGTAAACCGGTGAGCCAGTTCAGCGCCCTCTCTCTTGCTCGTCCTCAGGTTGCAGATTGTGTAACTGCTTCCCATGCGAAGGCTTACTACAATCTAAATGGGATTCTCCCGGCGAATAAGCAGTTGCGGACAGTGAGTGGTAGTTCCCCTTGGGTGTGATAAATCTACGGTTGGCATCCGGGTCATCTATTAAATGCCACGTAAGCTGTTTGTTTGTGCTACGACATGACTTATGCAACCCCGTCATACAAGGATTCCAGATGCTCCAACGGTAGCACAAGGGCTCTTGGACAGTGCCATTCGTCTCCTGTTCTATCTGTATGACCTAGGGACATCTCCGATCTTCGCCAACCATGGACAACTCTCGCGGAAGACCTACGACTCACTCTGATGACCACCGACCCCAGTTAACAGGAAGTAAGCGTCGCTGCAGCCCTACCGGTTTTGAGCTGCTTGACTGGAAAGATCTACACCAGATCCGACTTCTTTTGGTAAATTCTCGAGCTACCGCAATGCGTTTGTCGCAAAATCATGCAGAGTGTATTGAGCGTCCTGAATGAATGTACTCCGACCGAAGGATGTGTGAACCAGACCACTGCTGGTGACCAACTCCTAATGGATCGCGAAATCCCAGCTTCGCGCCCGCTGCCTTGTGAGGTAGGTTTCCTTCGGACCAGAATTTCTGGGCAGGGCTCTTCAAGCCAACCTTCTTTTCGGCCAAGGCGACGGAGGAGTTTTATGTCCCTTAAACTATGAACTCATGAACGTACTTTAGTTATGCATTTTGTCTTATAGTTCTATCGTAACTCTTTAGCAGTGGTGCCAGAGCCGGCTTTTCTCTCATAGCACATTCCACCACACCAGACCAGTCAATCTTAGTTTCCCCTCTTTTTTAGATACATCAATCTGGTGTTCACAACCTCGTTTGTATGCACACTAGCGATTTTCCTCATTTGCTATTCGTGACGGAAGTCAGTCACAATGTTAGCGTGTCCAACATCAAGGTGGTATCCTTGTCTGAGGGCCACAAACTTATTCTCGCTCCTCGGACACCATTTGAACTTGCCACTTTCAATGTCCGAACACTTTTGCAGATGAGTCAACAGGCAGCTCATGCACGTACTTTGGAGACCTCGCCACTGGGATTTGATGTCTGATTGAAACACTGCTTCAGGATTCAAGGTCACTACCTAGGCTTCAATCTCCGTCGGCCGTTTCACTGTGCCTGAAGACCCTGTGACCCACGCCACTGGTGGAGCCGGTGTTGGAATTGCTTTAAGTGCATACGCGGAGAAGATACTGCTTGATTAGATACCCGTCAACAGCAATCTGCGCCATCAGACTCGAAGTTACACTTAAAGTAACGGGGTACGCCCATCACAAGCGTCGTCTGTTTGTTGTTGCCGCATATGCTCCCACAGACTGTAGCCTAGAGGCAGTCTAAGATGGTTTTTATTACCACCTCACTAACCATTCGCACATCGCGCGGCGCACGGACATTATGGCACTGGCTAGAGACATTAATGCTCAAGTGTAGAGACTATTTGCTGACGAACCTGACTAGGAGGGTACTTGTCGAACAGACAACGGTGAATGTTTGTTGTAGCTTTGTGCTGATAACGGTCTGTTTCTGGATAGTACGGTATTCTGAAAGCCAGTATGCCACCGGGAGACCTCCATCGCTCGAATCAATCTTGGACACAGATTGACCACAAAGTCGTCAGCTATCGGTGGCGTGGCTGTTTCCAAGACTGTAAGTCAATCTGGAGCACCTGTATGGATTCCGATCATGCACTGGTATATACCAAGTTCGTGTTGCGTTTTAGTGAGAGGCTACTTTGTCGTCACACGCGAATTGGTGTATCCAAACTATCTGAGCTACAAGCGCCCTCTACTTACTAGAGCATACTTGTCTCTAGTCCCATACTCTTCCTTACCAGACGATTTTGAAGCATTCTTTACACATATATGGCATATAATACGTACGTGTGGTACTACCCCACGTGGCACCACTGCTCGTCCAGCTGCCAACAACTGGATCTTTATACGGTCACTAGAAATTCTTGGCGCCCGCCAGAATATTCCATTCAACAGCGAGTACAATTCGGCCCACAAGACTACTCGCTTGGAACGCTAGGAGCAACTACGAAGCAATCAAGATGGAACGAGTCGGTTCTCTCGGAAACTCTCGAAAACTCGCCCATTTCATCCGAGTTACGGGTGGCAGGAAGCCAGATATGAACGTGGTAATCGGCGAAGCCAGTGGTGAGCCTGTTCATAACTCACAACGACGCTTCAGAATGCTGAGCTGAGCACTTCCAACAGCAGTTCAACTGGCCACCCGCGCCGTCGATCACACCTTCAGTCTCAGCCTATGTCCATTGGTCTGTTAACGTTTCTCCGGCTTCGGAAATGGGAGTTTCACTTGAGATCAAGTCCCTAAAACGTCACAAGGCACCCGGCCCAGACGAACTCCCTCCAACCCTTTTATATATGGGGATGCTTGGCTGGCATCGTCTCCATTTTCAAAAACGTTAGCGCCCTTGTAAAAATCCCCCAGAGATTAGCCTGATTCCTACAACATCGATGTTGCTTGCATCCATTGTACTTTGCTGACTAGGCAAAACGCACGAACGGCATATCCGTGGGGAGTAAGCTGGGCTTCGCCATAGCCGTGGCTGCATTGATCACGTTTTAAAATTCCGCCAGATGCTTGATCTCCGTTGTTCATATAGAAGACCAATAATTGTTGGCTTTCTGGACGCTAGAGGAGCCTTTGATTCAGTTGATAGAGCTGCACTCTGGAATTGTCTGTGGATAAAGAGTGGACCTCGAAAGTATTTTGATACACCGAAAATGATTATGGCAGAATATTACCGACCTTTAACATATCAAGTGTGGTGAGACAAGGTTTTCTAACTTCCTTTTTCCTGTCCAGCTTCGCAGTAGAAGAGATCCTTAGGTGTGCCATGACCGACCCAATAGGATGGTGCGGAACTGCTCTCACGTATTCGACTTCGATATGTAGAGTATGTAGACATTGTTATAAGCTGTCATGGTTTACAGGGAGCTCAGAACCTCCTAGACAGATTGGAGGCTTCAGTTCATTAGTTTGATATGGCCTTCGTAAGCTTTAGACCTAAGGTGCTGTTGCACGATTGGTGAGGGTCTGTGCCTGTTCTCATCCTTGGTGGTGAGCCATTAAAGGTGCTTGAGAAGACCATGCACCTTGAGGGCAGTACCAGCATTGATTGAATACGTGATGATGAGTCGTTTAACTAAGGCTCGGATGACGAATGCCAACTTATGCCATTCGTGGCGTCGGCATGGTTTCAGCCTTTCTATGAACGTCCCAGTGTTCAGTGCCACTGTAAGAGTGATCCTATTGTGCGGCCGAAAAGTTGATCAAACCCAACCGTAACGTAAACGATCTGTTAGAAAATTGATGGGCCTTCACGGCAACCCTTATTCATTTCTCAGTTAACGTAACAAACTTGAAACAAGGAGCAAAATGGATTCACATGTTTGAAGATAAATCATTTACAACGAAATACTTTAACGACACTCAGGCTTCGTTCCAACGTTACACAACTGCAGTCACTGATCATTCTTCTTTCCTATGAGTACCCAGCCTTGCTGTCCAAAGATCTCGTTTAAATGTTTTGTAAGTCCAGTTTTTGTTCATATAATATTTTGCGGTTGTCCAAGTTATCTCATCACCTACAGAACACCTTTCTTTTAAAATTTCTCCTTCTCGTGACATACGTTGCTTACGCCATGGTCTTTGCCTCTTAGGTTCCATTCCTATACGTGTCTGGAAGTAGTTTTGAAGAAGTATTTGTTGGTATGGGTGCATCCAGAGTCCGGCAATTGTTTGCCGCAGCGAAACAGAATGCACCTTGTCTGATATTCATTGACGAAATCGACTCAGTTGGCCGCAACAGAACCTCCTCACCCCATCATCCATACGCAAATCAGACGATCAATCAACTGCTTGCTGAAATGGATGGATTCCAAACGACGGAGGGAATCATTGTGCTGGGTGCGACTAATCAAGCGGAAGATTTGGATAAGGCGTTACTCCGGCCTGGCCGTTTTGACGTCCAAATCCATGTATCGCCACCGACGTTTGAGGTTTGTTCTTATTTCAAGTTGCGAAGAATTGTCGTGGTCGGCTGGTTCATCCCAAGCATTGATATTCCACCGTAAATTATTTGATCATGGTTGTTTCTAGTAGCCAACATTTTTCTTGTGCCGTGAATATGCCCGGTTTGGTCATGAGAGGAAACGGGTAGCAGAAAAAACTTGTTTTCAATACTTCCTTCATCTAAAATAACGATTCCAGCACCTTTTTCAGGTCTGTGTATTATATCTTCATTTCACCTTAGGGACTCCAGTGAGACTAGGGGATGTCAAGTGAGCAGGTTGTTAGCTATGGTTTTCCGGGCCAGGTAACGATAGCCTAACTGAACTAACGTTGTTTTGAGCATCTCAACGTTAATGGTTGACGATGGTCATAAATGCTTTTTAAATTGACTTTCTAAATCCTAATTGCCTAGATTCTGCTTTTAGGACAGCAAAATTTTGGTGCTAATGATAATACTTCAAGGGCAAATGTACCCAATGCTAAAGAGGAAAAATTATGCGCCTACCTTCCTGATCTCTCGGAAATTCTGCCCCAGGTTTGGCCGGGTACAGTTGATTTTTCCGTCTTGTCGGCTTCTTTTCTCGTCTTTTGGCCACGATCTGCTGAACGTAACTCTCAAACTTGCTTGCCTCATTCGGTGACAACTCTGTTAATATCTTCGCGGAAATAGTCTGCTTGTAGTCCAGGTCGCATGCTCTGCTCGTCCATATGTCCTTCTCATTTAACACCAGTCGTTGTAGTGCAGTCCCCTTAACGTTAATACGACTTCGTTTGAGGAGGATCCAGTATTGTTTCGAAAATTCTAAGCGTTCGCTAAATTCTTCCAGAAACTCAACAGCCGTGTTTGCTTCCGCCATTTGTGTATTGAATTTAATTTGCTTATTAAGTTTTTTCGGTACAGTGGGGTGTATGGTTTAAGTATCGTGGATATGGCCGGTTTAGTCATGAAAAGAAATGCTTAGCAAACAAACTTGTTTTTGGTGCTACCTGTGATGCCGAAGCACCTGTAGGTTATGCTGTTTCAATTTATCTAGAGGAGTTCGAGATGTAAGTATTACTGGTAGTACGTATCATTTCACATCTACTAACGTTGATATGATATCTCAGAAGTTTATTTTTTTAAAATTATTGTTGTTTCGATGCATCTAAAGATTTCTGGTAGGTATGTTTCAAAGTCAGGAGCCACGTCTGCGTCATTGGATCAAACCTATATGGTAACAGATGATACATTTAAGATAACTCATAGTTTACGCGAGCATTTAAACGATTACGTATAGTTCAAAGCGTGAGACATAGTCGTGGAAATAATCGGTGATTTCTCAAAGCTTTGAATCAGAGGAATGGGCTAATTTCAATAGTTGGTTAGAGCGGATGGCAGTGAGATGAAAAAATGTGATCATCATGCTTTTGCAAGATTTGTCACCCTTTTTTCTTGAGTTCAAGATCGAATTCAATCAGCCACGGTCTCCGCCATGTTTAGAGCTTAATAACATTTCATTGTGCGAATTCCTTTAAAGTTTATCGTGTTTTTCATTACGCACAGAGGGTGCAACCAGACCGATGTTCATCCACCCTGTCTTAAATTGTTATCGTTTATGGTTACCGTTTTTCAGCCATTTCTTACTGTCTTACGGTTGCTCATCGTCTTTTAGTCACAGTTGACTGTTCAATAGGATTACCTGGAACGAAAACATCCGGTTCGCATCATGGGCTGATTAACCGAACCACGTTGATACATTCGTATACGGTGTGTATGTACGCCTACTCTCATGCCCTTGTACTCAGTAGACCTGAACAGCCATGTGCGGTGGTTTTAACAGCTGATTGGGCTTCAGAGAAACTAAAACGGCCAGAGTATGTTGGTCAGAATCGATGTTAGGTTCAAGGTTACTGATAGGATCTTCGCCTGTTTCATATGCAACTGAAATTAGTGATGAATGGTGAGGTCGATGTCCACCGGTTAAATAATTGACTGTGTGCTGGAAACGGTCCGAAAAAGCTAGACTGCAGCGTGGAGACCCCACATCGTACACGGGTTACTATCCGTGTAAGATGTAGGGTTTCCAAAAGGTGCCCACTCTCTGACTAACACAGCACGGCTGGTTTTGTCCTCGTTTAGACTTAATATGTAGAAACTGTCACAAATAGTTTTGAATCTAAAACCTACGTGTTACAAGTCGCTGGTTCACTGGTTGTTTGAACATAGTTTGTGGGGCGTTAAGAGTAATTGTTTGGGATTGAATCCATCCCATTGGATGAATGGACACTACATGCCCATGGAGCCGTTTACCACGAGTCCTGTTGTGTGGGTCGAAACTTGAGAAGAGTTTCGTTTTGTGATTAAATGTCGAAAAGTGTGGATGTCATTTCAGATTCCGGCCCTGACCGTCGCAACCAGTACTAGTTATCTAGATAAAGAGAAAGTAATTCAATGTCTCTGATCACTTTTTCCCAAATGGTACTCCTAAGGCAGACGGTTCAGCTGGCAAGAGCTTCAGCTCTTTAGTCAAAGATTGCTGGTTCAATTCTCTGTGCGTCTGTTTCTGCATAAATATGTTCAGTTTAGTCATGAGAGGAAACGCGTAACAAACAGGCTTGTTTTCAGTTTTTCATCATTATGCCAAATATAACACACTTATAGGGGTTTATCAGAGGATGGTAGATAGTACATCAGTGGAGGAGGAATACCAGAGTGTCAGTTCGAGAGTAAGCGTCGAATAAACAACGGTAAGTAGGTGATTCTCCTCACGTAATGCTGTTGCGAGATCACGTTCGTGGTTAACACGATTAGCATAACCAGTCTCGCGGTTGAATTCTAAATGTGCTCACCATTGTTTGTTTGGAGTATGCAGCCTGTGGGTTCTGAACAAACGGTGGTTGTAGTGAGATTAGGCTGGAGAATTTTTTTCATTGGAGAACGTGCGGTCAATCAATGTTCACGCATTGGTTGTTGCGAAAGGAGCTGGGATCGAGTAATGCCAACCAATCAGAACAGTGATCAGCTGCTACGATGAATTTGTTTGCTTGAAGTGGAGAATATGCTTTGAATGAGTGTCGGACTTAAACAGCCGAACTGTTGGAGCTAGTCATGGAAAGGGATAACGGATAGGCTAATTAAAAGCAGCAGTAGTCGTCACTGTAAACACTCCTGTTTTTCCATAAAACGGGGTATTGTTTTCCTAATAAACTAAGATTGCATTGTGCTCCTCTGGCCCGCATTCTGATTGCTCCGACATGTTGACCTATTGCGTGACACTCGTGGACAATGTTTTCGGTCAAATTGTCCTGAACTGTCATTATTCCCTCACAATTAGTTTGCCTTCTATACCCGAACTTGTCGCTGCTGTTCAATCTGGTTTGCTTAGGCTTGTGAACAAGTATATATGCTTTTCTATTTAACAGTTAAGCTTCTTGCACTTAGAAATTGAATTTCGTTTGTATCATCCTTTTGAAACCAGGGTCGTATAGCTCTGCTGAATTTATACCTACGCAAGGTGAAAACAGCACCTGATCTTGACGTTGTCAAATTGGCCCATGGTACGGTTGGCTATACAGGTGCGGATATTCAGAATCTGGTTAATCAAGTGGGTTAAGTAACTTTTGTGTCTTGTTGTATGCTCATTTTAACAGTAGTTCACCGTGTTCTTGCATTTTCCTTTTCGATTTTCTTTATGTATCGTTCCTAACGGTTGAACGTTTGTTGTACCTTGGGTAAGTGGCAGTCAAAGTTATGGTCATCTGAGACGCGAGTGAATGCTGCCTCTGTTAGCGAGTTTCCAGTCGGCTGGATTCTATTACTTCCTTATCATCTCATCCTTGCACCAGACTTTGTTGTTTTGCAGATTCCATCGGTGCTCACTCGAACCTGGTCTCTAACATTCTGTATCCTCTCCTTATGTTGTTGGTTTTAGAACGGGTTAGCCGAGTACACTTGTATAGCGGTCATCCATCTAATGGGTTTGACTCTTCTTTGAAAGCGTGGTTACCTCGTTTTATCTGCTCTATTTCTGAACGTGTCTTCTGCTGTCGCTTCAGTTGCAATTATATAGGTTTGTTATGAGTAGGATAAATCCGCACGATCCGTCTTTCCTATCATGTTTGACCCACCGGACGCTGCAAACCAATCCGGAATACATTTAAAGGCAAAACTCTGATGGTAGTCTGCCACGTGGGCGAAAGGATACAATCGCATCGGTTAACCATAAAAATGTGTTGTTCAGCTGTTGGCTCTTTCAACTTGAGCGAAGCTCGTGATAGTCAAATTAAAAAGTCAGCCCGTTGCCTCAGATCTTTTCGCGTTTGCACTGGTGTGCTGCTACGCTGGCCGTTGGTGCATGATTCTATCATTGTGATCGGAACTCTCGCCTCCCAGTTCACCGTATGGTGCACAAGCGGACAGTTGAAAGTGTAATTCAGTATTGGTGACCCTCAACTATTCTACTCAATTGTTCTATTTCAGAGGATTAAGGTGTAAACACGCATCTCAGTTGTTTCATGCAATACATCTCGGTAAGCCCAAACCCAACTCGAACCGCTGCTTACGGATTGTGGAAAAATCACCTACAGTGTGTGCTAAAGCCCCCCTTGACGAGCTAATATCTGCGTCCCTTAGAGTGTGATTTCAGCCCAGGCGTGACACTAACGTCACATCACTCAATCCAGCTGCTATCAAGCCTGTCAGACGGTGCTTATCACTTTGTCTTATTCTCTCGCTGTGACTGGTGAGATTGTCACAAGAAGTGACCCCGTGTTCCACCGTAGTGGACTAGTCAGCCGTACAGAACATCGCGCGTGCAGTCGCAGTTTTTGCTTAAACTCTGTGGTAGAATTCTATACCACCCACCCACTTAAACGTTGTATAAAAAGTAAACGTTTTACAAGATGTGTCCATTTCTCACATTCTAATCAGCCGCATAACGTATGACATCAACGTTACGAGAAATTGGGGCGAAAACGAAAAAATAGTCAAATAACGTACAAACCTGTAGTGATTGTGTTTATGTTAAAACCACGGGGATGTCGGTTAGTTGCTTTTATACGCACATTTGTCGCTCAACTTTTGGTATCAGCAAGGCCCTTGTAGTGGAACCAAGAAATGAATCGACAATGTTACAAAACAATCTACAGTAACTGTTCACGATAAATTCCACCACACTAAGTCCGCTGTATGTTGGAAGAACGTTCCTCTTGAATAACAGAGAAATTCCAGCGAATTCAGTTCCTCCAGCGTACTAAAATGGACTGTTGCCACAGTTAAGCTCCCGGTAACAACGACCACGTGCAAGCAGAAGCCAAGGCGCGCGAGGACAAAGTGTGTATTGATTCAAACAATAGACAAGTAGTTTATATGTACAATGAACGTAACAGGTATGAAAAATAGTGTGTAACAAGAGGGTGAAAATATATCAGACAGTACAACTTTGTTAATTTAAGCAATCGGTGATTTTTACCATTTCCAGTTACAACGTGGCTGTTAGCATCCAACAAAAATTTGGCAGCCGATGGAGAAACTTCGTGAAAATGTTGATCACTTTTCATAATCAACCGAGACTAGCTATTTCTGTTTGTAACTTTCTGTTAGTTCTGTCTCTGCATGTTTCCCCCAGTAGCGGATAAAACTATAAATTACGTGACCGACATAAGCTGTATGTATGCCTCCAATGGAAACAAATTAGCTATTTGCATCATCACCAGTCACAAGAAAAAGGGGAGACTTCGTCAGTGGACCAATGCATTGATCTAGTTTTGCTCTACGCGACCTGCAATGAAAATGCCAATCCAACTGGAAGCAGTTTTATTGGCCGGTACCCAGGCAATGGTCATTCACTTGCAGAACTGTGTCTGATTCGATTCAGAGGTTATCTAACTATTTACTCAAGAGTGTTGGTTGATGCAAAATATGACGAACGATGCAACTGAGCCGAGTGTGACATTTTTGCTCCGTCTTTTCTTGGACTACTTGCCACAGTTAATCTACAGCTTTGACACACGTTAGCATGTAGAAGATAGGAGGTTCGTTCCTAATATACTGAGGTGGGTACAGAACTCTTGAACCGAACCCAGCTTATCGAGTAGCAATCAAAGCACTGTATCCTTCAGAAGCTGTGATAAACCGCCGTATGTACGCGCATATCGGTAGTGGACACACTCTTTCGTCTTGGTTGTACCATCAGCCCATGAATTCTATATATTTCTCCCCCTCGTATGTTCTGCGTTTATCAAGTTTATGACCGGCCGCATTTTGATAGGGGGTGCGGGGTCTGCCGCTCTCAGCAATGTTACACTGTTGCAGCCCAGTGATGCGAGTGATCAGCAAGTGATCTCCGCTAATATGATCCCTTCGTTCCTACAATCGTCCAGTCGTCTTATTATAGGTACTCGCCACAAAAGCCTTTGCTAAGCGGGTTTACATTATAAGGAGACTACATAAAAAGGCCTACCTATGCTTATTTATAAAAGCCCGATAACAAACTGGACACCTTTTACATCAAATATACTAGTGAAAGGTTCACTAATACTTGTCAATAAGCCTTGGTTTTTAGTATCAGCCCTATATTTGCAGAAATCGAAAACTAATCAAAATGGCTGTAGGGAGTACCAATCTTCACGTTTATTTTGGTGTTGAATCCATTTGCCATTTTTTAAATACTGCTAGTGGCATTTACCGAGGATCATAACTAACTGCACTCGTGAGTGAGTGAACATCTCTGTTGATCTCATTCTGCTCCACTCACGATAATGTTACTACTTCGCGGGGGGGGGGGGCAGAACGGAAACAAGTGAAGTAACATTGCTGACGTCTGCATGGTGGCTTCTCACGAATTCTTGCGGACACTGTATATCCTGTCGTTTACGTCGACAAGTGAAGTTCTTCATCCGGTTGTTAACACCTAGCCTGTTTCTTCTACTTCGCTCAACTTCGACTGGCTGACAGATTAATGGTGGTTGAAGTGTGAGTCGGTGGTGATGGCACAGATTTATCTGCTTAAAATAACGGATATGCTTCTTTTGGGTGTAATTTTCAGAAATAAAAAAACAGCTAACGATAACGTTTCAGACTTACTGAGGGGCAGCGGAACGGAGCCTTACTCTTGATAGTCCGCTTGTGTACCTCCTGGCGAATTCGCAGGATACGAATTTAACTCACATAGTCGTGCATCTGCGATCAACGGACCAGCTTCGTGTGGCCGCTCTGTGCGCGTAAAAGGATCTTATCATGATTGTGCATCCAAATGCAGCTGCACGCACATCGTGAATGCTCAATAAATCAATGCAAACCCAAAAAGACCAGGTACATCGGGATGACTATAATTTGATGCTCATGAACTTCGCTCAATTCAACAGAATCAACAGATCATCGAAACGCATTTAGGGTTGATTGTCGTGGCTGTCTTACTGCTCATGCATGGTAAACCAACGGGATTTGCATTTGGATGCATTTTTGTTTGGTTACTTCTAATCATACAGAGGTCTTGCGGCTATACGCGGAAACTTCGGGGAAACTACTTCTTATATATTTTTAATGTGTAATGTGATATATATATATATATATATATATATATATATACCGACCGTCGCTTCATTAGAAGCTTGTTTAATTCTCCGGTTACTTTTTCCTCTATTCTTCCGTATTTTTTCTGTGCTATAATCGGTAACTCGCATTTGGCTGTTCCATGCGTAACGGGCCAGTTATTGGACTTTGACGGTATTTAACGAAATACTGCACTCGTTTTTATGTCTCAGGTTTGTTTGGAATGGAACAGATGCTGTTGTGTGGTGACCCATTTTCTGCTGCATGAATTCCGGCTATGAACCGAGTTTTGGTTTCTACACAAGAGATTTGAGCATCTTGGCTTCCATTTTAATTTGTCAGTCAAACTCGACTCATTTTAGGTTTATTATAACTCCTATTCATATGGTTATTTCGCTTGGTTTTTTGCGTCATGTCCATCTTATTTTACTAGTATATTTCGTAAGTTTGTTTAAAAATTATCATATCAAAAACAGCCATTTCAGTTTGACAGCTTGATGGAGGTGTAAATCCTACTTCACATCTGATGTGTGATTATTTTGTCTGTCAGGTCACACTTAAGATAGCCGCAAATATTTTCGTATCTCTTGTCATCGTTTTTAGTATTTACTAGTTGTTGTCATCGTTTCATCACTGATAGTTTGTGCCTACATTTTCAGGCAGCAATCACTGCCGGCTTAAGAAACGACCTCGTAGTCACTATGAATCATCTTTGGGATGCGCGTGATCGATTGTTAATGGGACCGGCTAAAAGAAAACCTTTGGACGAGCAAACAAATCGAGTGTCTGCTTTTCATGAAGCTGGACACGCGATCGTTGCGTTGTTGACTCCCGAGAGCACCCCACTTCACAAGGTGAGTCAAAACTCCATCTTGTCGTCTCATTTCCCTTCTGGTCAATTGAACACCTTCGAAATAGTTTAAAAACCGAACCGACTGGTCAACGTTCGGGGTTTAAGATGTTAGAAAGTTAACGAATTTTGGCATTGTCATCTGCATCTTAACGATTAGTCCGTCGTTCTGTCGGATTCTAACAGCGACACGGGAAAATTGTACTACTTGAAACGAATGCTGAGAAAAGTCTGGAAATTATGGCAGACATTAGTGGATCGATAAAACATTCGTCAAAGAATTTAGTGCGAGCGAGAACGTACAGATATCTTTGCACAAACAGAGTGAGCATCGTACCATGAAGTGAATTGTCCGATAAAATATCCTAATTTTTTATAAGTACGGACAATTAGACCATGCTTTTTCGAGCTCGACGCACGTCATGAGCTTATGACAAAACTTTTGGTCTGTTGTTCTCGGTGATGAATGAGTTCATTGTGTTATCCACCTTAGGCTGCACATTGTAAATCTTCCTCTACCCCCTACTGGCTAAAATACAGAAATCCAATAGCGTGACCATGGACAGATCAAACGAGCGTTTTGAGTCACCATTTAAGAAACGCCTTGAGTATCTAGTCTAGCCAAGTAATATTCTCCCTGTAGATTCCTTCACCATCCTTACCGTGTGTAAACTCTGATCATCAATCACGTGCCCGACTGCTTGCTAAATAGATATACGCGGCCCCAATCAATCAATCACTCGAGGATCCTAATCAAAAAGCGTGGTCAGATATTGCTACAGGAACTCATTAAATCCCTGCAATGTATTCGCCAAAACTAGAATGCACACGGAAAGTGATGCTACTAATCTGTCATTCCCGTGTTCATGCGTGGTTGGAGAAATTCACGTGATCCCAGTCTTATAAAGAGTACCCCTAACTTGTGCTCAGATGTTGCTCTCCATCGACTGGTTAACGCTCACGATTGTCGAATTTATAAAAAGCAGCTGAACTGTAACCATGAAAAGAATGTGTTGATCGCAACTTCACTTTTCGTCCGTTTCCTTACTTACATTATATTTCTAGCTGGCAATCTCGATACGACGCTTATGTGACATAGTATTTTCCATTCTGTATATGGCACTTTTCCGAAGAGATCTACCGAGATAGTCGTTGGAATAACCCTAAAAAATAAAACTCACAAAATCTGTCGCTAAAAACACCAGTTTAATCTTCAACTTTGTGCAGTACTTTTTCCCTGAATTTGTATTTTTTTTACCAAGGGATAGCGTTACATTTTTTAGTTTGTGCAATCACCTTTACGTTTACTAACTCCTGTTACTCCACGAGGTTATTAATAAGCGATAAATCTTGGTCCATCGCATAACACGCCTGACGCGATTCTTCTAATGGCGCACTATTTATATGTCTTGATAGATGAAAAAGGACTTTATATAACATATGTGGACCGTTAGGAGACACTTATGGTAAACAGCTTCCCGGTTACAAGTTCGTTGTGAGTAGTATACTACTCACAAGCGACATTCGGGAACAAAAGGGCAAGCCTCGACGCCGGGAAGACGATAAACTCCACAAGTGACCTTTGGAGTCAACGGCTTAGTAATGGAGCAGGACCCACAAACACTAGTGCGTCTACAACGTCAGGACAAGGTCCTCCGGAAAGTGATTGAAGCTCTGGCAAGAGGCGTGAGGATCCCAACAAATACTAAGGATGAAGAGTTGAAAATAATCGCATCCCAATGGAGAAGAGTTGGCTTAAACAGTGCGGGCGTATTAACGTGGCAGCGTGGCGTTGGGCGCTCTTGCGTGGTAGTCATCCCGAGACAACTGAGGAGGAAACTGGTAGCAAACTGCCATGAAATGGCACACACCGGATGCACAAGGACATACAATCTGCTGCAACAAAGAGCATATTGGCCGAAGATGAAAGAGGATGTGACAGCTTACGTGCTTGCATGCCAGCAGTGTCAGTTACTGAAAGGCGACAATCGGGGAGCCCAACAGCCCTTACAGCCAATACCAGTCTCCGAAATCGGTGAACTCTGGTCGATGGATCTTATGGGCCCATTTCCACTGAGTGCCCGCGGTAACCAGTACGTTCTGGTCATGACAGAACACTTTACCCGTTGGATCGAAGCGACTGGCGTCCCGGATCAAAAAGCATCTACGGTGGGAGACATGGTGATGAAGCACATCGTAGCGAACCACGGTGTACCAAAGGCGATCTTGACGGATCAGGGACCATGCTTCGAAAGCGAGGAGTTTCGAACACGCTTGCAACAACTGGGAATCAAACGCATCCGAACGACACCATATCACCCGCAAACAAATGGGCTAACTGAACGTAACAACCGAACGGTCAAAGAATGGTTATCAGCCAAAGAGACGACTGGGAGTCTGACTTCATTGGCCCACCGGGCGTCTGTCCAGGCGAGCACGAAGAAATCTCCATTTCAATTGATGTACGGGAGAACCCCTCGACTTCCGGTGGATCAGGACATTGGAATATGGCCAGAGTACAGTGATTCCACCAAAGAATTGGTTGCCGAAAGAAGAAGAGCCCAACGAAATCTGAAAGCATCGCAGGCACACAAGGAGCAATCCGCAACGCAACGGCTAGACAAAACTAGAATGTTCAACCTAGGAGAAAGGGTGAAACATTGAGATGATCGGAACATGGGTGCCAGAGGCCCAGGATCAA
>LOND01000578.1:92387-109687 GCA_014220965.1 Paragonimus kellicotti | reverse complement strand
CGTTGGATCGAAGCGACTGGCGTCCCGGATCAAAAAGCATCTACGGTGGGAGACGTGGTGCTGAAGCACATCGTAGCGAACCACGGTGTACCAAAGACGATCTTGACGGATCATGGACCATGCTTCGAAAGCGAGGAGTTTCGAACACGCATGCAACAACTGGGAATCAAGCGCATCCGAACGACACCATATCACCCGCAAACAAATGGGCTAACTGAACGTAACAACCGAACGGTCAAAGAATGGTTATCAGCCAAAGGAGGCGACTGGGAGTCTGACTTCATTGGCCCACCGGGCGTCTGTCCAGGCGAGCACGAAGAAATCTCCATTTCAATTGATGTACGGGAGAACCCCTCGACTTCCGGTGGATCAGGACATTGGAATATGGCCAGAGTACAGTGATTCCACCAAAGAATTGGTTGCCGAAAGAAAGAGCCCAACGAAATCTGAAAGCATCGCAGGCACACACAAAGGAGCAATCCGCAACGCAACGGCTGGGACAAAACTAGAATGTTCAACCTCGGAGGAAGGGTGAAGTATCGAGATCATCGGAACACGGGTGCCAGCGGCCCAGGATCAAGAAAACTTCTGCCTAAATGGAAAGGTCCGTATTTGGTAATTTCCAGACGGGGCCCAGTATACACGATCAAGAGGGACGGCGAGACGAAACGAGTGCATGCCAGTGAGTTAGCAAAGTGGCACGAAATGCCGGCGCAGCGAACCAGAAGATCAATAATCCGGGAGGCAACACCGCGTCGGTCGGAGAGGATTCGTCAACAGATGCACAGCAAGGAACCTCAGAAGGGGGAGGAGTGTTGTATAACAGGCAGTTTCGTTGTGAGTAGTATACTACTCACAAGCGACATTCGGGAACAAAGGGCAAGCCCCAACGCCAGGAAGACGACGGACCAGAAGTGACTATTGGAATAGTGTGTACGCGCTATGGGAGAAGTGCCACCAGGGCGAATGACAACGTACTGCTACCCAATGTATGTGAACGCATATCAGCCGTGCAAATGAGTGTACACGTTTGTGGTCCCATGTTTAACATGACCTGTACGGGAGTTCGTGCAATAAACGAATTTGCCGGTCAAGCGTCTTTGCGGTCACAACACTTGGTCTAACGTAAATCACTGGTAATGTAAATAGTTCCGATGTTCCATACTTACCTTTTGCCACACAGTAATGTGTGTCTTGTATATAGTCTTCCCGAGTGCCTTCAGTCGTTATGCTGATGAGTAAATTTTCCTTATGCTAACGGTATATTCTACCTTATTTGTTGTCTCTGTCGTGGTGAGCTGTCGGTTTGGCTCACCGCATTTTGTTACAATTGATTCGGATGTGATCTTGTAAATGATGTCATCCGGAAGCCGTTTGGAAGACTCTTGCTATTTGTGATCGTTGACCATTCTAACAAGTGTTTATGACGAATGATGCGTTCGCCTACGAAGCAAATGGTTTGCTAAAAAGCGGACGGTTATGTAATTACTTCCTGACAGCTTGCATATCAATTAATCAATCACTAATCATTTTCCGCTCCTAGCCACGCCCATTGGTACAACAGCCCGGACAGCCGTTGACAAAAGGCGCGTTTCAGACATACAGCACACATGTAGTTTTAAACTCGAAAGGGTGCTAACCAGCGCAGCTTGCTGACCTATTTGTCGAAAAGTGCGAACATTAAAAATGCCAATGTTTACCGGTTGTCTTGAAGAAAGGGTAGTTGACAGTAGTGAAAGAAAGTTAAAATGGTTGGACTGATTTGTCAGGGCAACGAAAACTTCTAATACTTTCCGGTCGTCTATGCCACGCTTGTTAGAGCTCGCCTCAGTGCATATTCTTGCCATGACCGCTTTTTCAACTTTGTCCTTGCTTTCCTGAGACGACCGTGTTGACCATTGTGCCACTGGTCCCATATTAATCACAATGGAAGTGTCATGTATAAACACGCGGCCGCATTCGTCTGTGACCGGTGCTCAGATTGCCCGGTCGCCTCGAGGTGAGGTGCAGTAACTGTCCTATTAACTCCATTTGACGACCCCAAGACGAGAACTTCTATTAAAGCTGAAATAAATAATCACTAGATTTGTTGGGGTCACTCGTAAGTAGTAATGGTTTTCGGGTGATGTTCAACTTACATTAACGAAAATTCCCTACTACTCATCGGTAATAAAACTATTGATTTCATTTCAACGCTGCATCTACATTTTGAACAGATGTCACCAACCTGAATTCGACGATGCGTTCGCATTGAACATAAGATGATATCTCAGTTTCTAACATATTTGATAAATATATGGTCTCTTTTTAAGCCGTATAAATAACTTTTTCAAACAAATTCACAAGAACAACAAAGGACAAAATTGTTTCGTGTGTTTGATGGTCGTCCTTTTTTTATACGTCATTTCGCCCAGTCTCCGTGTACTGTTCTAGATTTGTCCTGCACACTATCCCTATATACGTTAAACTGTGAAGGAAACGTCTGAATTCATGAGGTATACTTTTGCACCTTCAGAAGGTAGGCGTGCGTTCCGTTCTTTCTTTAGTCGTTATCTACAAGCCACCTTGAACTTGACTGCTCGGAAGCCTCGTGCTACCAGTTCTTAATGTTGCTGGTGTGGTGTACACGTGGATAGCCAAAATGCACGATGTGTTTGTTTGCCCTTGTTATCTGTTTTAGCTCTTTGATGTCCAATAATCGATTCCGATAAAAGTTTACAGTGCGTCTGTGCGATTCATTTTTCCCCGGCCCATAATTGCAGATTATACGGGTTTTCCCCTGATTTTTGACCCTTGCTACTTCACTATGTAGACTCGATCAGGTTTGTTAATCGTGTGAGCAACGGCACGATCAATCTGTCTTTATTTGTTAAAGCTCTTAGTGATTTGTGAGTGTTGTAAATGTCAAAAGAATGTGTTGGCTCAACTACGGAAGAACATCGCGATAGAACTTTGATTTTTCGCTTTGAGATATACAAAGCAGCAGACCTTTCTCCCGGAAGATTACGCACTCTCAAGTCAACTCAGAAGATGATTAAAAGTTCAATTTATTCCAGCCAAAAATGTACCCGGACGAAAAATTGCGTATATACGGGGTACATGGTGACCCACAAACATTCTTGAATCAAAGGGTTTGAGGACAGTTGTGACATGATAACATTTTTGGCGTGATGATACAAGTGCATAACGCCATCTACGTAGTGCCTCCATACGGTCGTTCTGTCTTGCCCTTCTAAGTTAACTATGCTTTCCTACCGTCAGCTTCAACCCGAATTGTCAATAGGGCGTGTGACGTGTTTATTACCTGTGGCACCTGAACAAGAGACGTGTGATTAGTATGGATAACAGCAACCTGTCTCACTTCGCCGATTTCACTGGGCGAGACATGAAAATGTTGTATGAACGATGACGGAGACGTGCTCTGTTTGATCCTCCATGCTCAACCAAGAAGACTTGGTACTGAGAGTAGGTAATACGTCCATGGGAAATCTCGACGACCTTTATTGTTATAGCAAGTGATCTTGAGTCATCTCAACTCCCTAGGTGTAGCCAAAAGGTGTTAAGAATTGCTGATTCGACACACTGGCGATAATTTCACGACACCAAAATAACTTATGTTCCCGTTTCCGATCTGTCTAACTGCATCTGTTTTTTTTTGCTCACGTACATCCCAGTGACTTCCTTGTATTTCATTACAATTTTGTATTCTTCACTCTACATTCCATCTTCTACTTTTTGTACAGCACTTGCGGATTATTTTTTTCCATAAATGAGGAGTGCTTCCAAATAGTTTCTCAAACTCATCCAAGCTGTATACAGTTAGACATTGTAGAAGTATACATCAAGAAGGGTTTTTCAGAATCGTTTTCCACACTATGTAGCCGATCCTGTTTGGCACGGTGCAAAACGTCAAGAGTACACGTGCACGGGCAATTCTAGATCAAAGTGGATGTATGAAACACTAGAAGGATCGGTGAAATTAGCGCGCTTTTAAAAGCTATGATTGCCTCCTGGGTCGGTTCGATGTGTAAATGTATACCCAACGGACAGGTAAACAGTTCAAACCAACACGCATAACTGTGCCAGGCCCTCTGTGTTCTGCTTTCGAAATATCTAAGCAATCGCATTGAGAAGGAGCCCAAGTGACCGAACCGATAAAATACTCAAATTTCAAGTTGAACATCACCCACAATTGATCGCAGCTGTCGCATTCCCATAGACTTTCCAGTCGGCCCCTTTCGAAAAAGAAGCACTAGACTCGAGTTTCGCTCTCATTAGAGCTCGTCAGTAGTGCATATCCTTTCGTTTAACTTGGCCGAAATCCGCTAGAACTGATTTAATAGGCCTTTTTCTAGCCTAGTAAATGCTCTCTTTCCCGCCCAAACTTCAGTGAACGGAGTCAACTCAACGTAAATTTTTTCCAGTAGTTTAACTTACATGACTCAACGAATTATGGCATGTATGATTGATCGACATTCGTGTTTGTCTGTACACGTGATCAGGTCTGTTATTCATGTGAGGTGTGTCAACTGCCTGTGACGTATTACGTGCGCGTTCACTCGATCGCACACCTGTCTCTTATGCTATCCACTTGTTTGTCGTGTGTGTTGGTTACAGCGCGCACACACTGTATCAAATGCATTTCGCTGTTCATCCCTACTCGTCTATCTTGTCGTTGTTATTGACTGTTAGTTTTTCATTTACTAACCACTATCCGACGCTGTTGGAAAAAATGGTGCATTAGATCAGGTAAACGGACTTCATTGTGGAGCACAGGAAGTGACAAATGTCTGACGATAAAGGTCGTTATTATTAAAGAACAAGTGATCTAAAACTCAGCAAACAGACAAGAATGGAATAGAATGCGGGGTCACAGAACCGCCCAATTTGTGATTCCAGAAAACAACACAAAGGAATTGGCCTCTGAATAGCTCAATTCTTAACACGCAGGCTACTTTTCTCGTCGTTGAACTTGGAGAGACGGGTTTCACTGTTACTGAAAGCTGACCTTATCGCTTGAAGTCCCGCCACGCTATCTGTCTGCAATTGTAACTATAGAAACTGTCCAGGCAACTGCCATGCTTGTGCGTAAACCTGATTCCAACAGGCGATTCCCCTACTGTTTCTTACTTATGACACGGAAATACGTTTAAAGAAATCCGACCTGTATCATCTTACTACTCCCGATGGTTCGCTACCACGTCGCTGAACAGAAATAAGTTGAACGCGTCACCATTTTGGCATGTGCCATTATGAGCGGTTCTGATTGCCAGAAATCCCTCCTCACTTGGAGATCGAAACTCCTTTGTTGTCTCCGAAATGGCAGTACTACATCGCTTTCTGCCCTGCATCAATTTATGTATATTGGCTCGTCCGACGTAGGTGATTCTGTCAGTGTAATCATCGCGTCGTCTAATTTAGCTCGAGATATTGAGGGTGTGCAAACGATCACATGGTGTCAAGGTCCAATCTCTTCGTAATTGCGTACGTCGAGGTTTTGCCTATTTTTATTCAGTTACCAATTGTTTACAGATTCACAGAATACCCGCATAGACATTCTACTGAATGAAAGGTTGATTCATGTTGACTGTACCAACGAGAAGATGCCGCTGTTTAATAATTTTCCAGCAACAAATAACGTTAAACAAAACGTCACTCCCTGTTAATTACTGTGAGATGTGCTTTGCAGCGCCAAATTGCTTTTATAAGGTCGCGGTGATTATGTAGAGTTAATGTGGACTACTGAGGTTACGAAAATTGTTAGCCGGTTCGTGTACTTAGGGAGCCACCTCGGCAACGGCGAAGATATCGGGAATGGAGTGCAAGTGTTTATATCTACAGTTAAGACGGTCTTTAACAGATAACGAAGAGGCATCTCTCAGTGAAGCTTGAGGTTCGAGTATGTATGACAAAATATGACCAACTAGAGTAGAAAAAACGTCTTCAACCTTTCCACTATCGATGTCTGAGGCCAGTCACACGCATCGACTGGCGCTAGTTGGTGTGCAGTGATGTGGTTAGGAAAATACCTGCCAGTTATCTAGCCAATGTATCTCGCCTTAGTATCCAGGTTGGTTCCATCTCAATTCAAGGTCTATCGTTAGAGACTTTGAAAGAGATGGCAACTGGCTAGGCACAATAGCATATACGCTGCCGTTGTTTAACTGAATTGTCTGTTGGGTGAGTGCACTTAATAAAGGAGGAGCACCAAAAGCCTTGCAGATACCGCCTCACTCTTACGTCCAACTTCGTTATTTGTGTACAACTCACAGGCAGTTTAATTTTACATTTCCGGGTTTAGACATGTAGTAATAGTCACGACCGTGTGATTGAAAGTCGACCGCGTTAACACTGAACTTCCGCGACCATTGAACTGTGGTCTACCTTACCTGACAGCCAGTACGACCGATGGACATCGGTCCACGGCGGTTTTTAACACTCCGTAACTCAAGAACCGCCTGTACACCCTATCCACTTGCCTCGCTTACCACAGGCAACAGGTGAATTTGCAGCACCTTGCAATCTTACCGTTGTTTGTACAGATAAAGATGGTCGTTGTACTTCTGCTATTCGTTCAAACGACCTTTAGTAATTAAAAGGATCATCTCTCTTTCAGTGTGGCTGGAATCGTCACTCATCATCATCATCATAGACAGCAATACATCAGTGGTTCACACTGATGCTTAACTGCCACACAACCACGAAGGGAAAAAAACTATATAGGAAGAGAGAAGAAAAAAAGAAGAGGAGGAGGAAGGAAACCTAACTACTAAAAATAGCCTCGTCTATATTCAAACACAGCATCAAGGTGCCTACACCTTATTCTTCTAGTTCTTCTTAGTGACGAAATCTGTTCACTTCACTAACGGACCGTCCGAGCATAGCTTTTTATGGCTCTCATATTAATTTTGATCGATCATCCACTGTGATCTTTGATTGTCTCCTAAACTTGTTTTAAACTTTTGACATTGTCAATTATTATGTATCGGGATAACCGTCTTCTCGTAGTACTCGCTATCATCATCATAGACAGTAATACATCAGTGGTTCACACTGATGCTTACCTGTCACACAACAATGAAGGAAAAAAACTATAGAAAAAAGACAGAATAAAAAAGGGGGAGGGGAAGTGGACCTAACTACTAAAAAATAGCTACGTCTATATTCAAACATACAACATCAAGGCGCCTACACCTTGCAAACAAACAACCGAGCTGTGAGTGAAAGTAAGGCGTCATCAGCAAGACAGCTTCCTTACGGCTTTCACTGCCCCGCATCATTAAGTGCACTCACTTCACAGACAACTCGGCCAAACAACGACAACATTCACGCCACTGAGCTCGATTAGCCGCCATCTCACCTAACGTCTCAAGCCACCGACTCTGTGAGTCGCGAGGGCCCCAGCCCGGGAGACGAACCCGACCTACAGTGGCCAACCCTTCGTGAACGATTTCATTTGTCTACGCCAGGTCATCATCTGTCCACCTCGCACCTTGCGCCAGTCGGCCGCAGCGTCGGCAAACAGTGCTCGGTGTGGCAAACGACTAGCTGGCATCCTTAGTACATGACCTAACCATCTAAGTCTGTGCAAATGTAGCGACTGAACAAGAGAACTTGTTTGACAATCAGTGCCAAACACCCGCTTCCTAACCTCGTTGCTCACTCGCTGGTGCCACCCGATACGAGCGATCGAACGCAGACATCGGTGGTCAAATACCTGAAGACGGTTCACGTCCTCTACCCTGAGCGGCCAGGTTTCGCTGCCGTAAAGTAATACAGCCCTCACTGTTGTCTGATATACGCGACCCTTAAGCTTCAGAGAAATACCTCTCTGTCGCCATAGGTGTCTCAGATTAGCGAACACCGCCCTAGCCTTGGAAATACGCGCTTCTATTTCATTCCCTACACCTCCGATCGCCGCTGATGCAGCTTCCCAGGTATACAAACCGGTCAACAATCTCCATGACTTCATTATCTAACATTAAATCTACGTGATCACAACAATCTTGCAGAAGCACTTTGCATTTTGAGGCTGCAAAGCGCATTCCGAAGTACTTAGCAGAACGCGAAATAGCGTTTAGCGTTGTTTGTGCCGCTTGAAAGTTGTCAAACAGCAATACCTTATCGTCAGCATAATCAAGATCAGTCAGTCTTTCACCAGGTAGGAGGTCCACGCCGGCATCTCATGTGAGTGCCGCAGACAGTCCTCCATTATTTCGTCGCTATCCTTTGTGTCCATCTACCAATCACACGGTCGCGGGTTCGGACGTCGTCATCGTTATTGCTATCGTTTTGGTTTCAACAGTCTAGCAGTATACAGCACACATACAGTCCTGTATGCCGCATGGCAGAGGGAAGCTTGTGGTTGAATGCTTTGTTTAACTCAGTATCCTTTTCGTGTCTTTGAAGTCCACTCCTGCTGGAAACCTCCCCCCAGCCAATCACCCAGGCGATATCTGAGTTTCATGCACTGTTGCACTCTGTTCGCCATATTCACCATCGTATGAGTCAGTCAGCTAAGAGGTTCAAAAAGTGTAAACAACGACCTCAGGTGGTTTTTGTTCTTAAAAATACAATTAGAAGGGTTGCTTCATTCAACTATCGAACTGTGTGAAATTCACTCAAACGTTTTTTGTCCGCTTTCCATAAATACATTTTCTAGGGCAGTATTTGAAATCTGGGGATGTTCTTTTTTTCTGGGCACCTTTTATAGTTTTTACAGTTATAACGTTAGTTTTGACGTGCTAATATAAACCACGGATACACACAACGTAAGATGAATATATTTGGAGTAGATCACAAGTTCCTCGCGTTATCTCGGCGAATTTTAAATTCGTTAATTTTGCTACATAACTGTATACGGCGCAATCTGTCTGATACGTTCTTACACTTAGAGAAATGTTGATCTGGAAATAATCCTGGAACGTAAATGCAGGCGGGAAGTGATTATAAAGCCTTTTTAGATGACATCATCGTGAGTCAAAATTCACAAAGTTTATCGGTATATGCTTTCACTTTCATTTTAGAAGTGAAATAAACCTTCTGTATCTTGTTCACCAAGAAGTTTGATATCCCCTTTCAATGTTCTACCATTTTTGCAAGGTTGCACTCTCGAAATTTTCTTACTGTAAAAACCCATCCATTTCGCTGTAATTTTCGTGTGATAATGCTCCACAGGTTCTCTATGAAACTATGATCAGGGTTTCCTGTTGATAAGCGGGAACATTTGACATTTTATATAGAAACCCAGAGAGTCGGAATACAAATGTCGATATCTTAGCCTGTTGGGGGTTAAAATTCCTACTTGGCAGCAATGTGTTTATGTAAGAGGCTCAAGCCTGAATTTCATCCACCACTCCCAACTTTGTTGGTACTTCAGAAGTAAGGTCTCGCAGAAGAATCAACGAACCGCCGATATATTTTTGAGAAATGAAATATTCCCGCCCTATGTATATATATATATATATATACATCTATATATATATATATATGTATATATATATCATCCGCCGATAAGTTAGACATACTAGGTTATTAAGTGATTGCTACGCTAGCCGTAGAGGCACTTTTAGTTTTATCAGAGGAACATTTACTAATGCGTTTGAGATAGAACGAAGGAGTCTTATCATTATTCCGTCTAGATAAAATCGTCCTGATTGATTGGAGTAGAATTCGTCACGACTGTGGTGAATAGCGCTTCAAATCCGTTTGGATGTCCGGGAATCTTTCACCCTTATTCTCGCACTGTTCTGAACCAGTGATCTCCTTTCTTTCGCCCTGAGAACTGTTTAACGGATGGCCCGGTTGAAGTCACAATAGTGAACTGCCGTTTAGCCGACCTTGCAAACAGTTCATATCATGAACCCAGTTCGTCCAGTCCACAGTGGAAAGATTGCACTCAACATCGATCGCATAGTGCACATCACTGATCATATAACACGGTGAAATAACATGGTCGCAGTTTTACGGGACGATTTGAATACAGGCAGTATTAAGTGTCTTTATGATTATTTCTTCTCCTTTTGTTACCTTTCAATATCACTATTAGTCCCATTTTTACTTAATTAGGAAAAACACACCCGTCGTTTTTTCTCGTGTTCTAACGTTTTCGCAAGATTGAATGTGGGAGGTTGAAACTGACAAAAATAATACAAGAAACGAGCGGTTTTATAATTATTTTTCATCCTTCACAAATATGGCGCACGCAACTAGAAGATAGTCGTAGATCGTCCTAAGCGGTTTACAGCGAAAATGAGTTGCTAGTAGTCTTTTCAATTGTGTAGTTTGCTGTTCATGATCACTGCTTACTAGTTAAGGCAGAATTAATTCAAGCATAGTTGGTCTATAGTTCAGTAATACACCTTTTTAGTGAGTGATGCTTTTTACATATAAACATATTGAAAGAAGCACTACTGATAGACTGATTAAAAACCACTCTTTGAACGTACAGGATGATAAATACAAGCTGTTTTGATGTTGCGGTCTTTTGAGATGGTCTAAGGTAGCATTTAACACTGTTATAAAGTCAAATGCACTAAAGTTGGCTAAGATAAAAGGTTAAATGAACGAATAATTTACGTGTCTTTATATATCGGGTCTTGCGAAAATTATGCCTTAATTGCCCAAATTAGCCGTTCAAGTAATGTGCGGGTTGGTCACCCTCCCTTCTTAAATGCCCGTTGCAAAGGGTTTTTAATATCCTGAGCTGAGCAATGCCCCACATAGATTAAAAGTTGAATTGAGCGGCTATCCATAAAGACTAGACGAACCCGATGGTTAGCTGTGCAACGTGATCTTTCACTAAGTCGGTGCCAACTTCAAGGCTTTCATTGTCTGTATTAATGTTAACTGGTGCTCATAGGTGTCGGACGGTTAGCTGCACTTGCCGCTGGAACATTTGCGCATCTTTTTTCTGTGTATATGGTATATGGTTATGTTAGAAGTAGGAACCATTTTCTAGCCGGATAACAATCTGTTGCGCAGAAACTTCTGGCTTTAGGAAAGAATGTTGGATTGAGTGTCGCGGAATCCACGTTTCAGCCACTTGTACACCGGACATGATGACCCTGGGGTATTTGTCTGGATTTGTAAATACACATCGGAAGAACTGAAACGGTCTATTGGATTAGCACAGAGAAATCAAGTTGTTGGGACTAATCTTAGTATGCTGGTATTGGTGTACACTGTGTCCCTGGTGGCCCCCAACTCGAACAACACTGGTTTGACATACTTTTTGGAACATATACACAGTTGAGGTATTGTGTCACTAAGCTTTTACCTTCATCAGAGAAAACCTGGATACTTTCATATGCCCAAATATGTTATTTTTGCATTACTGTCAGTGCTTTTGTTCCTTACTGGCCACACTTCAAGTCTTGCGGCTCTTGTTGAATTCGTTCCTTTTCCAAAGAACTTGTTTGTTACCTCTATGCACTTCGATGTGTGTTTGACCTCGATAGGTAACAATAATTCCTCGAGGTGATGCGGGTGGTCATACGAGTTTTCTCCAAGATAAGGATTTGAGCTTTTGGACACGTTCACAACTCCTAGCCCAATTAGATGTCCTCATGGGGGGTCGTGTGGGTGAAGAGCTTGCCTTTGGAGCTGAAAAGGTTACAACTGGCTCTGGGGATGACTTTCGGGTGAGTCTTTTTCTCTTATGTGCTGACTATTTTGCGTCGCTGTCATGACGACGGATTTATTTTCACATTCTTTTCTAATTTGTTATCATAAGTGACCGTTTGCAATTTCACCATCTCCCATTGTTTCAGTGTCGTTGGTTTTCTTTTCGGTTAGGAATTATAAATAAATGAATATGAATGCACTCGTCGTGTCACACGTTATCCAGCTCTGGCGTGTTGATTCACTTGTGGTCAGTAATACCACTGAACTACCTTTATTTCCCCCGCTTTTCACTTATCAGAAAGCCACCTCGCTTGCGCAGAATATGGTTGTTCGATTCGGTCTTTCATCCAAATTAGGGCCACGTGTGGTCACCGACTTAAGAGACAATCAGCTCAGCCAAGCCACACGTGATTTGATTGACAAAGAAGTGGATCAACTGCTCAATGATTCCCTGACTCGTGCGCGCACATTACTGTCCAACCACGCAAAGTCACATAAGGCTCTTGCCGAAGCTTTGCTACACTTCGAAACATTGACAAAAGACGAAGTGGCCGCTGTTTTGGCTGGAAAACTCAAACCGCCAAAGAACCCTCCGCCTCCCTCCGACCCGCTGTCGCCTATTTCATCAGTATCCGCTCAGAGCCCCTCAGTGTCTCCAGTTCATGTATGATAATGGTCCTTCTGCAGTCCGTTTCGGTCCATTCGGAACCGTCCAGTTTTCGTATGCTACTTCATCCTCTTGTCATCAGAGTGACGTGAACGACCTTACAAATTGACTTGTTGCTTCAGTTCACTGCACTTTATTTGTGTTTTTTTTACACAAAATACAATGATATTTTGGCCACCGACAGCAATTCGGTGTTGTTGCTAAGTTCATCAGCACACTTCGCG
Source organism: Paragonimus kellicotti (assembly GCA_014220965.1). Classification (NCBI taxonomy): domain Eukaryota; kingdom Metazoa; phylum Platyhelminthes; class Trematoda; order Plagiorchiida; family Troglotrematidae; genus Paragonimus; species Paragonimus kellicotti. The sequence goes on along the minus strand of LOND01000578.1, from coordinate 97,171 downwards.
TTACGTAAGCTATTGATTTGGTTCGTGATTTGAATTGTGACGTAGGTGTTTCTAAAAAGTCTATACGTACGATGCGGATTTGTCACATATTTGCTTTGAGGCGATTTTTTCTGGCAGTTAAATGCACAAGTTGGCTAACCTGAGGACATCTGGCATAGTATGTCATGTGGTTTTAGATGATACCGTTTTGTGTGAAACTGAAAGACGTCGCTTAAAGTGGATGTATAAGGGAATCATACTTAATTTTCAACATAGTCAAATATCATCTCATGTTGAGTTATCAGAGCATTTGAGATGTGGGCAACGAAAAACCTGGATTGGACACGGTACGTTTCAATAAGTTTTCTCAAACGATTAAATTTGTACAGGAACCTATGATGGCATCCGCAGTTGTTCCATCAACCGTGCGTCTAGAATATAACACATCTTGTTCCTAACCTTGTTTGGGTTGGAGAACAATGCCGTTTCCCTTTATCGCATTCACCTACTTGAATATGGTAATCCGAAAACAAATTAATATACAAATTCATCTGTGTCGCTGACGCAGAAACAAAATCCGGCAGTTCTTAATCGCAATACTAGACCATTACATCGATTTGTATTGTTAGTGATACCTACAGCTAAACCCACTGCAGGCGAAGGTCAACAGTCAGTTGTTTTTTCTGAGCGTACAAAACTGGATGCTATTTACTTAGGCTCCGCAATACCTTGAAATCAGTGGATTACGTTCTTCAGTCAGAACAACGAACGATGATACAAAAGTGGCCTTGTAACTTGCTGTCAATGAGTTCCTTGCGATTGAGAACGTGGCATTTCGTGTTGGCTGTGTGCTACTCACTAGCGATTACTCCAACCTACTTCTCATGGACTTTGACGTGTAGTTTCTGGCCGCGGTTTCAAGCGTTCGATCTGTTTTACCGATGTAGGCGTTTCCGAAACTGTGTAAAAATAGATAGATACAACCTGATGTTTGTGTGTGCGAACTATATTTTGCTACACCGTACGCACGTTTCAGTGTGGCACTGCATATTCTAGTCAACGCATCCACTTTGCGGATATGTTTGGTATAACTAGAGTTCTATGGCCTTCCCATTTCTGGTATTTTTCAAATTTAATTTGTTGTCTTTTCTAACGAAAGTTAGAGAGAATTGAATAGGCAAAATTGACTACCTGCATCACTTCGGTGTCCTTTATTTCGCCTAGTCAGGAGCTTATTTTCGTCATACAGCATGGATTTAGGTCAACCACGGTTGGATGGCATAGCTGCTCAATGGTTTAAACCTGTGTGTGTTAACATCATTTTCAGCCACCTTCGTGTGAACTGGAACTCAAAATGACATCATTTTTTCACATCAACACGATCCTGTATGGAACCTTTTTGGATTCGAATCCTGGTCCATTCGACCGAGGTTTGGACAGTCCGATAACATCTAGACCATATGCAACCCAGTCTGTCATATGATAGCAAGCGCCTAGAGCGACAGATACCTAAACTGTAACTTATCGTCATTCGCACAGAAGTGGCGCATCTTAATACCGAGCTCGCAACCTTTGTGATACGTGCAAAAATCACTGATTCTGTTATTGAACAAAATCGTAATGGGTGTATGGGCAACAAAACAGAATTATTTTAGTACTATCCCTCTTTTCGGCTTCCACAGTTTGGACACTTTTGTAACAATAACCCTTCTTCTTTTTGACCGATAACAATGACCAGTTCGTTTGTACTGTATTGTCTGAAGCTGGTGGCTCACAACGTTCTGCGGTTGTTTGTTCGTTTCCGCCTTGATTATGGTAACAATCCCCGCTTCTGCAGAAGCACTTTGCATTTTGAGGCTGCAAAGCGCATTCCGAAGTACTTAGCAGAACGCGAAATAGCGTTTAGCGTTGTTTGTGCCGCTTGAAAGTTGTCAAACACAATACCTTATCGTCAGCATAATCAAGATCAGTCAGTCTTTCACCAGGTAGGAGGTCCACGCCGGCATCATTTGAGTGCCGCAGACAGTCCTCCATTATTTCGTCGCTATCCTTTGTGTCCATCTACCAATCACACGGTCGCGGGTTCGGACGTCGTCATCGTTATTGCTATCGTTTTGGTTTCAACAGTCTAGCAGTATACAGCACACATACAGTCCTGTATGCCGCATGGCAGAGGGAAGCTTGTGGTTGAATGCTTTGTTTAACTCAGTATCCTTTTCGTGTCTTTGAAGTCCACTCCTGCTGGAAACCTCCCCCCAGCCAATCACCCAGGCGATATCTGAGTTTCATGCACTGTTGCACTCTGTTCGCCATATTCACCATCGTATGAGTCAGTCAGCTAAGAGGTTCAAAAAGTGTAAACAACGACCTCAGGTGGTTTTTGTTCTTAAAAATACAATTAGAAGGGTTGCTTCATTCAACTATCGAACTGTGTGAAATTCACTCAAACGTTTTTTGTCCGCTTTCCATAAATACATTTTCTAGGGCAGTATTTGAAATCTGGGGATGTTCTTTTTTTCTGGGCACCTTTTATAGTTTTTACAGTTATAACGTTAGTTTTGACGTGCTAATATAAACCACGGATACACACAACGTAAGATGAATATATTTGGAGTAGATCACAAGTTCCTCGCGTTATCTCGGCGAATTTTAAATTCGTTAATTTTGCTACATAACTGTATACGGCGCAATCTGTCTGATACGTTCTTACACTTAGAGAAATGTTGATCTGGAAATAATCCTGGAACGTAAATGCAGGCGGGAAGTGATTATAAAGCCTTTTTAGATGACATCATCGTGAGTCAAAATTCACAAAGTTTATCGGTATATGCTTTCACTTTCATTTTAGAAGTGAAATAAACCTTCTGTATCTTGTTCACCAAGAAGTTTGATATCCCCTTTCAATGTTCTACCATTTTTGCAAGGTTGCACTCTCGAAATTTTCTTACTGTAAAAACCCATCCATTTCGCTGTAATTTTCGTGTGATAATGCTCCACAGGTTCTCTATGAAACTATGATCAGGGTTTCCTGTTGATAAGCGGGAACATTTGACATTTTATATAGAAACCCAGAGAGTCGGAATACAAATGTCGATATCTTAGCCTGTTGGGGGTTAAAATTCCTACTTGGCAGCAATGTGTTTATGTAAGAGGCTCAAGCCTGAATTTCATCCACCACTCCCAACTTTGTTGGTACTTCAGAAGTAAGGTCTCGCAGAAGAATCAACGAACCGCCGATATATTTTTGAGAAATGAAATATTCCCGCCCTATGTATATATATATATATATATATACACATCTATATATATATACGGCAGAGAGATAAAAATGAGACTGTCCATCGGCAGACAGTTCGCCCTATCCCTGAACCCAGATGGGCTTGATTTAGTCGGAAGGTGACCTGATTTCCGAATCTTGGTTCGTGCGTCTGACGATGCGTTTGCCTGGGACCGCTTGACTGTTGACCGCCTTCATTAAGAAGTAAATGTTATCGCCATCTAACTTGAGGCAATTGTATCGGTTTCTGTCCCACATCCAAATGCTCCGGTTTAAACTACTGCATGTCTGAAATTGTGAATTCAGGACAGTGGTTGGGAGTCGCCAAAACGAGTTGAGATAACTGTGAGGGTACAGTCAACCTGGATCGGAAGGAAAATGTCATCGTGGTCACCCAATCTTCATCGGACGCTTTACAGCCATTCATTCGTTGTAAGACGGTCATCAAACTGGCTGGACGATACTCGAACCGCGGTTTACCGCAGCAGTGATGCCGAAGATTCTAAAAAAAAACATTTGAATAATAGCAATTTGGTGGTAGATCTGCCACTCATTTTGATAGACTGCTATGTCAGGTAGCACTCATAAGCGGTGATTTCACTTATCACGACTTCCCCAATCAGGTAAACAACACCTGTTGCTTTTACTCGACGGAACAGTCTGGATCATCATATCTCCACCAAATCCGCCTAAGGGCTTCGTGATTTTATGTAACTGCTGTTAGTCTCTGTACATAGTGACCGGTGCGGCAACCGCGCAGCTGACCTACACAGTATGACCCAATTGTTGGGGAGTGCATTTTTAATGTTTGACCTATTGTCAACTTTCTCAAGTTCCGCGCTGGCAAACGACCCCGCTGTTCACATTGTCATTCCACTTGTAGGCTGGTCAGTGGTGGCCATTCACCTGATTCATGGTGATTTGTGTTTATTCTTTCTAAGAACCTAACTTATAGGGCGTTACGTCTAGTGCGCTGCTTGTTCGGCCATCCTTTCTCGTGGCATTCATCTACGATTGACTTGATCATCTACTTTCTTTTATGCGCTTTCGTCGTCTGTGTGAGCGTGTTCACCGTTCCCTGAACCGTCCGTCATCTCGGCATTAGTTGCTCCTATTGGCCGACCACTGTCTGCCTAGCCGTCTCTAAATTACGCTGTAAGTTGATGGTCATTCCTATTAGTCGGTTAATTCCTGCTAACTGCCTATCTGTTGTCCCACTGACTGGCGTTCATTTTGACACAGCCCCTCAAGTCCATCTCGTACGATCGGCTCGCTGTTCTCTCATAGTTAGGTCATTAAAATTCAGTCCTTATTGATTGATACCATCCATATTTGTCGCGTGTTCTCCTCTATACCGTCATCTACTCACTTTAATTAACTTGTTCGAGAATTTTGATTCCGGGGCTGCGTCTGATCCACTGCAGCCGTCCATCTTTCACCGTTCGCTTCTTCATGTCTGGCAGGCGGGATAGGTCGAATAAGGCTATTCGCACGTTCTGTCATTCCTCTTAGCATCGGAAGGAAACTC
>LOND01000578.1:33169-66132 GCA_014220965.1 Paragonimus kellicotti | reverse complement strand
TCGCACCTTACGTCAGCCGGCCGCAGTGTTGGCAAAGAGTGCTCGGTGTGGCAAACGACCAGCTGGCATTTTTATTACATGACCTAGCCATCTAAGTCTGTGCAGATGTAGTGACTGAACAAAAGAACTCCTTTGGCAACCAGTGCCAAACACCAGCTTCCTGATCGTCTTGTTGCTTACTCGCTGGTGCCACCCGGTACGAGCGATTAAACGCAAGCATCGGCGGTCTGATACCTGAAGATGGTTCAAGTCTTCTACCGTGAGCAACTGGGCTTCGAAGCTGTGAAGTAACACAATCCTCACAGTTGTCTTGGATACGCGACCACGAAGCCTCAGAAAGATTCTTTTCTGTTACCAGAGGTGTCCTAGATTAGCGAATACCGCCCTAGCCTTAGAGATACACGCTTCTATTTCATTCCCTACACCTCCGCCGCCGCTGATGCAGCTTTTTAAGTATAGAAACCGGTCAATCGTTCGACGCAAATAAATCAGTAACACGTTTCAAGAAGCACAAAAGTGAGTTTATTCGGGTAACATGAGACTACAAATTGTGAGAGCTACTCTGATCGCAATGAATCACCATCTCACATTCAGACGGTCCACATAACAGGTGGTCAGAATGAGTACAACTCAACTGTATTTGTACTTCTGTGAAAAACCTGTGCTCCGCGATCAAGCCAAACCAGTTCGGGACGGTTGGGTGCTAATTGCATCGGCTGCTAAGCTATCATCCCAATGTCCAATTCTATTGTAAACCAAAAATGCAATCCAAATTTAGACACTTTAACAGTAGCCCATCCAAATGTGACCACAAATAGGTCGCATGGTAGTAGCCATGCCACCGGGCCTATGGGCTGGAAATTATTTTTGGTCGACTACTGAATTGAAGAGCAAGTGGGCACCAACCACATGGAATTGTGCACATTGTTGCTGCAGGCGTTCGCTCCATTTTTTGCCAAAGCTGAACTGAACAGATCAAAACTTTGAGACTCAGTCGTGTTTTGGGGGACAAAGGTATACCAAAGTACGTTCATAAGTAACACAATCCATAAACGCCAAACGTTTCCCAGAAAAGAGTGAGTTCAAGGAGAATCAACTACAGTGTCACAACCAATGACGTCAAACGTTAAGTTACTCATACTACGTACAGGTCGCACAAAGCAGTAAGTGAAACTGTGAGGATATTGAGAAGAAAACGAGAATTATTATTAGTAAGGATGGAAAAGGCGTACCTGTTGGTGCCTGGGCGAGATAAATGTGCTGTGGATAAGCGGCAGCACCAGCAGTTTGAAGTCCCATTGCATGTTGTGGTGAGAAAAATAGTTGCTGGTGTTGTTGGGCGACTTGCATAGGCGCCGTCTGTTGTTGTGACTGCTGTGGTGCGTTAAGAAGAGTCTGTGATTGTTGGTGACCGGCGACCGTTGTGGCCGACACTGAGCTACCCGCAGGGGACGGCTGTTGATTTTGCTGCTGAGTATTGAATAACGAAGATACAGCTTGCCACGTAGCGGCAACTGATTGCTGTGGTTGCTGTTGAAAATGGACAGCTGCGCCAGGCGCCGCTTGAGCACCCGTAGCCGGAGACCATTGCAAAAATGTCTGACCACCAGCAGTCCCAGGAGTTTGGGGGCTGATGAAAAATTGTTGGTGAGCAGCACCTGGTGTAGTAGAAAACTGGAACTGCGGTGCAGCGTAGCATCCGGCGGCCATTGCGGCGTGAGATCCTGAAAAGTTACATTGGTGGGACGTGACAGTTGGAAGCAACCAAGAAAAATTAATACATAATATGCAATAATATTGTTAACAGGCCAAAACAAATCTCAAGCATGTATGCAAAACTGTCAAAACTGTAGTTGGGCTTGAAAAATACACAGAATCAACCGCTTATAGTCCACTGTCACGATCAACGTTATTGTAACGCAGGAGGTTAGTTGGCCAACTGCAATATTTGAGGAAGATATGAAATAAACCTCACATGACGAGAAAACTTGAAAACTGAGTAGTGTATTTTGGTGATCGATCGGGTGAACAAACGGGAGATCATGACTCCAATGGATGCCTACAGGAAGAACCGTGTCGAAAGCCAACGAGAACTGACGTGTTTCGAAACAATGAATGACAACAGTCCTGAGGGAGGACACTATAGGGAGTATTACAATTTTCTCCTAACGTTGTGTTATTCTCAATCCATTTACCAATAATAGATGACCAATCTCGTAAAGATTTTCTGAAACACGGAAAGAAAATGGGTATCGCGCCAGCTCACATCTGGAGATATGCAACGTAAAGGAAGGAACGAAAAAGAAAGTCAACACAGAAAGAGATGGTCGATTCGTACAGCAGTCAGTCAGAAGAAAACTGTGACCAACAGCTCCAGAGCTGTCTCAGTTTCGTGTTTTTCCAAGACCGATCCGATCAGAAAAATTCGCGAAATCAGAATAAGTGTCGTGCCCCATCGTTAGCAGAAAATTACTAATAACAGCAACTGTGGTACGCTACGTGACACGTTTGGTCTGTGTAGTGGTGGACTAGAGCGCCTCGGATTGATGACGTTCAAACATTACTGCGACCATCTCAGTCAACAGTTCTTAAATGAGCTTTGGTATGTGGTAGCACCTTCACAGTTCACAGGTTGAAACGTTGTTATGTTTTCCTGTCTATCGACAACCTTAATGACATGAAATGAATTAAATGAAATCCAATGAACTAACGGTCAAGGCGAAAAATACTCTCATTAAACGTCACACGGATAAAGTAGAAAGTATGAGCGCTATCTTCTGAACAGAAATGTGGAGATAACGCACTTTGAGGTGACCATGATAGACTTCATTTGGCCACTGACACTCGATCAACGTGAGTTCAATAAGGCAAAGTCGACTGCTACAACGGAGAACGTCAGTTTTGTCAAGACAGCAAGAAACAATAAACGATATCCTGAACAAGTACAGCAAGATTTCTTGGTTGCAACGAAACCCACTATAAATCCCTAACTTGTTATGACCATTTAAGAATACATTCTACAGTACAGTTGAAGTTCAACTTAAGACTGGCAGCAGGCCTTAAGAAATCAACCATTATAGCCCAATCAAATCTGCCCGTAAAGTTCGCATCAACTTTTCAGTTACCGGTCGTTTGAGCCAATACAGCCATCGCAGCTTTGTTGACCAACAGAACGATCCGGGAGGATTATAAAACTTGGCGCCTGTGCTTCGTAAAAAACCCACTCAATTCAGTCGATCCCCACCACTGTTGCTGGCAGATTCAAAATCCCAGGATTCCTCCGTTTGAGGTCTGCATCCACCGCTCTATGTTGTTTTCTACAATATGATAAACAGTAGTCCTGATGAGTCTAGCACACCTGCCGTTCAGTCGACTGCGCTGCATCGGATGTGCGACCAACGTTCGCACACATGATGGGGATACGGATTAATCCGCGATGCTTGCAAACACCGTTACATCTACATCTTTCTTTTCTGCCTCACCTGATCAATGCTGTCGTTTTGTCATCTACAATCATACCGCTACTCGGCTTGTTCACATGTGCTCATTTGGCAGCAGGTATGCGGCAGTTTACAAAAGTGGGAGCTTTAAATAAGAAAGCCACAACGCATCCACACGAACACGCGAGGGATAAAGGTATTTTAGTCCATAGGAGTCGTGTGGAATGCAGAACTGGATGTCGGTCAGTTAGCTAAGAATCCTTTTCATCTGTTGTGACGAACAGCGGTAACCGATTCGGTAGGTGTCTTTCGATGAAATGTCTTCTCAAATGCAATGCTGTCACAGCATTCGGTTCCTGCTACTCTGGATAACGATGTTTCAGCTTATTGCAAGCACTCAGCAACATACAAACATGAAACAGCAAAATCAAGTCTGTTTTATCGATATCAGTCAGCATCTTTATTTAGGTGATTAGCAAGGCACATTCTGGTCACAGAACAATCCAGCTGAGCGACAATTGAAGGTCATGTCAGCAGAATGCCTTCGTCCACAGCATGAGCTCAAATACAAACGGTAAACCTGGTCATCGCGGTCCGCTTTAGTAGACGGATCTTATCGAAGTGACTTGCACTCAGCGTTCCGTTGCGCACGGTTGTCTTTCCCTTTGTCCACATCAAAGTACCGCTGCCTGTCAAGTCTCAGAAAGAACGAATGGTCATCTTCGGATCTAAACCTTTCATCTACGCAACCGGTATATGACCAGTGCGCATCGTTCAAGCCACTGGATAAAGACTGATCAGTTAAGGATGTGATTGACAGCATGCGTATCAGGATTGGCGTGTCAATGTAACCGAAACTAAAGGGACCCCCGCACACACGTCACCACAAGTGGCTCGCGTTTCCTCCATTCCCACACCCCGTATCTAGTATAAACCTGAAGGAATCAGACAAGAGTCGTGTGAATTGGAAACTTCGTAGCACAGCTGGCCAGGTCGATCAAATCATCAGCTAGAGTGAATCTTTCGGAAATAAGAAAGCAGAGGCATGAGTGGTGCACACTAAGCCACAAAGAAGAACAAGTATTTTAATGTGAGACCAATGTTAAGGACAAACATGTACACGTGAGTCCGAAGAAACAAAACTGGAAATACGAAATGGCTGTTGATAAGCGTAGCTCTTACAACATAGCCATAATACTAAAAGTAGAATCGTTTTCGTCTGAACACCATAACGGTTTCTATTTCCATATAGTCTACATATATATATATATATATATATATATATATATATATATATATATATATATATATATATATATATATATATATATATATATATATAACGAGGTAGACCGTACGGAAACAGAAACAGTGTGATCCGCAGTCCACGACGTTGCCCAGACCTAATCACACTAAGCCACTATTACATTTTGTGTATAAACCAGGCTAATGAAACAGTACTAAGGTTGAGTAAAACTGGAGCCATAAACCATAGAGGAAATATCACCCAGTCGTGAATCATACCTGGATGAACCGGAATGGCAGTTCCAGGCGGGCAACCAGTCATTGAAAGAGTAACCATCGGTGTTGCCGACATGAGTTGACCTCCACTGACGATCATTTGTTGTTGAGGCTGCTGTAAGGCAGCCTGTTGATTCGCCGGTTGGGCAAATTGTTGTTGAAGTTGTTGCTGTAATAAAAAAGCGTGTTGTTGCTGTTGGAGCTGTTGGAATTGTTGTTGTTGCTGCTGTTGTTGTTGTTGTTGTTGCTGCTGCTGCTGCTGCTGAAGTTGAGCTTCCGTCGCCAGAGTGATACCCGTTATGGTCTGATTAGGAACCGCTTGGGTAATACAAGTTTCTAGTGTCGTTCCCGAGGGACGTTTGCGTTTTGAGGCTATTGAAGAAGAGAACAGCATAGAAAATGCCTTGCAAACTCAACTAGGAGTTGTTGTAAAAATTATTGTTACGAACAAAAACTATTTTCAGGTTCACTGTCCGTGTTAGTGAAGATGATCATTTTGAATCAATGAAGATATTACGCAAGAAAGCCAAATATCTTACACAGCAAGTGAATAACAGAAATTCATGCATACGGATACAACGCAATTAATCGTACTCTAGCATACGCCAGCGGATTGCAGCAGGATGAAACAGGCAACTAATGCGTTCCATTTCCGAAAAAAGTGATCGACATTCAATTTAAGATTTCTTTATTGCTTCTTACTTACTACATACATACACTATACTCAAGTAAATAATAATAACAACCATAATAGTTCTGGAAAAGTCTGGTGGTCCGAAAAATGTTCAGTAAAGTAAAATTTAACAGAATGTTCAGATTTGGCTTTCATCCATAAAAAAGTGGGAGATTTGAAAACACTCTCATCCATCCACCCTTAATATCAGTTTCACCGGCCATGTTCAGTAAGAACCTTCAAGTGACCCTTCGTACTGTCTGCCACTTCACTTTGTGGATATAAGCGCAATTTCCCCACTGGTCGTCTTGTCTTCCGATGCTTTTTTTAGGCCTTAATTAATTAATTTTTTTCTAAATCCATGGCACATTTGTCAAACTGTGGTAGTATTCCTCGTTTTATCCTATTGTATGATATCCTAACATTTTGAAACGTGCGATTTAATCACTTTCAAACGTTCTGTCCAATTTTGATCGCTCACTTTATTCTGATTTTTTGAGACGGATATCCACGTTTTTAAATGGGTTCTATTACAAATTTATATAAGCTCGTACCTGCGCCTACAGTTCTGATGTCTCTTGAGTGACACGGCTGTTTACTAAGCTCGGCACTCTACGAGAGAACCTATTGTAAAACTGAATCAATAACCTATCGAATTATGCGTCCATTGAGAACAAGGTTATGTAAGTGCCGGATATTCAACTCCCTAGGTGCAGAAAACAACTTGTCAACATAATAAAACCAATAACAAATCCCATTCGTCCTATGAAGTGATTTAAATGTTAACCCTTTGACTTCGCTATCCTCCGATAGTATTTGCCGGATTATTCGTTAGAAAAATATCTACTCTAAGCTATACATTTGAGCAACCCTCTCATCTGGAGTGGATTCTCATTTAGCCTGCTGCCTAAGTACTTTATTGTCGCTCCAATGTCCGTAACCAGTATTCCTACTGTTCTATGAGCTTTACTCAATGTTCACCAAATGCATGACCATCAGCATGACCATCGCTTCTTCACACCTATATTTAGGCGCACTGCCGCATACAAGACAGCAGTGTTTCCCTGTTTTGCACATTGTCCTCTTAGTAGGAACAAAACAACTGACGGCCAGCAACCATCCACATATTATGTTTTTTTATTACGAAGTAACTAATTCCTTCACAAATTACGTCGGACTCTAATGTTTTATATGAGCGTCACGTCCACTTGTCCAAAACTTGTAGCAGTCTACGCTGAAACGATCCACAAGTAAATAGTCCTATAATTCCAGCTTAATAGCTTTCAACAAAAATGTGCCTACTTACAGCGGAATAAGTAGAATAATATCAAACAAAGATAATGACCTCCGGAACAGGAATCAGTAAGGTGAGCGAGAGAAAAAGTTGATCGACCACATCGCATGTAGATATTTTACCATTAAAAAAATATCCCCTAGTCGTGCCCGATGGTCAATGAGACTGAATCAACCAGTCTGACTGAGTTTCATGACCAGACGACCGATGTACATACCAGTTCCGGAGGAAGGCTGGGGATTTAATCATCGAATGGTCCACTGATTATCGCAATATGATAGGCATCCCGGTGTTGCTAATGGAACACTCGTTAGATGAATCTTACAAAATGTATCCGTGATAAAATGGGTCCCAACGGTTGACAACCATGTTGCCCACACAGTATAACATTGGATATCAAACCACTAGCTTATAGTAACTAAAACAACCACTACTGCCAGCTAAGCATCGTGGGTGAGAAAAAACCGCGCTTACGTGGTTGTCATCAGACTGAGGAAACAAGTTAGTTATCAGAAGAAGGACAGCGTGAGATAATGTCGAACGAATAGGATGTTAGGATGAACATATCAGACAGCAGATGTCTCAATATTCGCAGTCAAGGCTTTTTTGAAAAAATTCGCCAGCAAGTCCACACACTAAAAAGTGTCAGGGGTTAGACACTACGAACATTGAGATTGAGATGTGATGTATAAATCAATTTACAAATAAGGCGGAGCACCCTCGAGGTTCTGTGATTCGAAAGAACCAGATTACACCAACCGAAGAAACTACTAACAGGTGTGATAGGCCCATTGATCGACGTCGCCACGAATGGCCACTCATTTTCGACGATAAGCACACGGCGTTCCTCAGTGGAGCGTAACAAAAACATGAAAGTATGTGCCTTCTAAAATATCAGGTTCATTCGTTCTCGTATCAGTGATCATCAACCAGACCCATGAGGAAATGTCTCATCCATTGTGTGCAGGTACCTGACGGTGTTTATACCAGGTCTCCAACGAACGTACTGTTGTTCTAAGAAGAGGAACCGCAAATAATTCTGAAAACTTCCACTGGATCCAGGTACACCGATTCAGCAAGAGATTGTAGAGATCAAACGCCCGTACATAGTTCGCTAGTCCGGACACGTTTTGTATGCCAATTCACCGCTTGACTCGCCGAGCCTTAGTTGCGAAATCTAAGGTTGGTCGGAAAAAGCAGCCGGCAAGAAGACAATAACTTGGTACCGAAACATGAAATAACTGACGTTGAGGCTTCCCCCATCAGCATAGCAAATCTTCCGGAATGAAAGCCCACAGATTCGGAACGTCTATGGTTAATCATTATTCAATGTGGTACAGAACCGCGGCCAATTGTGCGCGTACGTGCCTGGGGTACTCGTTATCTTGACCGTACTAACGGGTTTCCACTGTCTGTTTCTGTACTGGCGTTTATGTTGAACAATGTGTGCCTGAATTCAGCGACAAACAGAAGATCTTCTAAATGAAGGCCCAAGCTAGACAAGAGGCATGCTCCAAAAACCGTTAAGTCATAGATGAATAATACCGGTGGTTGTTAATAAGGATGGCGCATTCTGACACCGATTGGACGATTTGTCCGGATTAGGACTACATAATCCAACATAGGGCGGAAGCACTCATTGTGCACACGCATAATTAACACGTGTCATACTAGGTGGAATAAGAAAAAGGCGCAGGATTTTGGTGATGGACAAATAAGCAAGTATTCACGACAGCGGCAGCGCACCGCCTTAATATTAGAACGATGAAGTAATAGGGTTGGCCATTATCTGTTTGTATAGACTTCCAGTTCCTAACTTGGTGCGTTCAACATGTTTGAAATGGGATCGACCAAGCCGTTCGTTCATGATATGTAAAATATGGGAAAGTTTTACCCACAGACCGATTTAAGTAGTCAAAATGACCGTGCCCGTTGGCCACCAGTTCGATAGTCTACATGCCACAGGAACATGTACGAAAGTACAAACCACTGATCAACTGCCATCAAATTCACCGTAGAGAATTTCATATCGCTTTTTTGTTGGTGGGTCAATGCAAGTGATTCACGAGAAGCCATCATCAATCGTATTTTACAATACAATAAGCATGGGGCCCAAACATTCGACACTACACATACGAGCATGGAACACGTCCCCAATCAGGGTTAATTTATGTTCATGCCTTAAGGTTAATGTTTCAATTCGGTTCCACAGTTCAGTCACCCAATCTAATGTATAACGGATACACACTAACTGCCACGATTACTTCACCGAATTTTGTAGTTAGCTTCTAATCAAGGGTTTAACAAAGAATACCGATATTTCATTTCACGTTGTTGTCGGATTGATTTTAAGGTCCAGAAATAATGAATCCGTCGATCAAAGAAGGGTTCACACTTCAATATTCATTTTGAGAACATAAACTACTCGCGGTCGATACACTGTCACCTGGATATTTGTCACTGACATTCTTAATCATCGTAAAAAAAAAATAATGAAAAAGAGTGCACATCTCAAATATTGTCAACAGCGATCTGTCCTCTCTGTTGCACGTCATTGTTGGGCGACCACTTCCCTGAGAATGCTTATGAACAGCGAACTTCTGACAGCATTTGATCCATATTCTCAGACCAGCTCTATTTACGTTTAATTGTTTGACATCCAAATCTAGATAGCCCGTAAAACCGGCTTGTAGTTTGAATTCAAAAACGGTCAATTATCATATGTCGGTGAAAACCGTTCGTGAGGTTTGGAACGGTGTCTAGTTTGGCTGTCAAGAGATCCAGCTCACTAAATTGATTTTTCTGGAAGGAGCGCTTTTTCGTCCCAGGTTTACCTTGAAAATATCCAGCTATCCTGAATATCTCAGTCTGTCCAAGAGAACCTTCAGTATTCACGTTAACAGGACGACTTTTTCAACGACTTTTATCACGGAACATTACGGATATTGGCAAACGGAAGTTAGCCAAGTGAGAACGTTTCATTACACTCATCAGTCCCAGAGATCAAAGCAACAATTGTCCAACTAACAACCAAGCTGGTATGACTTGTTATAGTTGCAAGAGGACATGCCCCAGTGAGTGTGAAAACACTGTTGCAGTCGTAATACGGGGTTGAAGGTGTTTTGTGCCAGCCCACACGGCATAATGATTCAAAGTCCGAAGTCAACCTGCTTCCAACCCCGTTCGTCTCATCTAAGAATCGTTGTTCTAGGGGTATAAGTTATCCGCTTGTTCTACCGTTAAACAATACTGATTGTTTAACACCCATACAAAACGATCAGAAAACAAACACTGTACGCGTTATTGGGGTAGAGATTCCTGGGAGCGTTGTAGAATTTAGGGTCAGAGGGTTATAAAAGTTTGAAACCATAATAATTCATGCCGAGCGGAAGGACGAAAACGGATAACCATGTACGTAACCAAGCCAACGCCGACACTGTCCCCGGTTAGAGGCCTGTAGGAAGTGGACCAGAGATGTACACGGCCTAGACGTATTCAGTCAAGCCGTGCTAGCCTGAGAGGACAGGCTGTCGGCAAGCGAAACCTATCGATCGCCCGCAGGGTAACAAACGCGCGTGTCTGCCCGCGAACACTGTACGAGCCATGCAGATGAAGCGTGGTCGCGCGCATGCGTACAGGCGCACACGAACGGACACACGAAAACACATACGGAGACAGGCCGGCAGGCACGCGCGCAACAAAGGCACAAAGGCAAACGTTTAATCAGGTCAGTAAGAGAGCATAGACAGCGCACGTAGCCACAACGTGTGGGCTGACATTCTGTCTCTCAAGGTTGCCAACGTGTGCTTACAGGCGTTGGTTGGTCGATGGAACAAGCCAGGTGAGAGCGTACGAATTTCAAGCACGGACAGAGAATGGTAGCGACCTGGTCCGTTGTGGTAGTCTGGCGATCAAACCAGACGAGAGTGTGAAACAAGCACGGCGTGACACTCTCTAACCCCGAACCAGAGAGCCGACGAACAAACGGAATGGGTCAGCGTGAAAGACAGACAAAGTTGACCCATGGGTAGATCGGAGAAGCCTCGGCCGGAGCGTACGAAAACCTTGCGAGAGCGAAATATACTAGCAGGGATGACGATGTAGCCGATCTAGGGAACGCTTGCTAATGAACCGACACACGGCGACGCGTGGCAATTGACGGCACACAAACGAGAGAAGAGTAAAAGATGTGAAAGATCAAGAACACAGGCGGGAGGATGGTGCCCACGAAATACGCTCACGTACAAAATGGCAATCCTATGTTGGGCGAGACCCGAAAGTATGACGGGCTCAACAAACTAACTACAATTGTACATCCGTTCCACTTACAGCGTGGAGTCAAGTCTACTACTACAATAGTGAAAAGAGTAGTAACAAATATGCCAAAGAATGTTTAACAAAATGATGACATCAATGGTATCAGCAAATATAGCGTAAGATCAATTAAAAGGATCGCCTAACGATATCCGCCACTATCTCGAAATCCGTCATACAGGCAGTGAATGGCTCCACTAACAAAGTTAATGGGTGGCTTTCATAAAAGCCCTGTTAAGGCGCAGGAGACTTCAAACGTGTCAGTGTCAAGAAGAGGGTAGGGATTTGGAAACTGACCAAACGTTACAAGAACGGTTCTTGGTTCTTGTGACACATGAAAAAACTTACCGAATTTGAACCAGCAACTACAGGCGTTTTATCGAACGGTGAAAATCGTGCAATTTAAGATGTGACTTCTGTTAAGCAATACATGAGTAATGCATTTCTGATTGAAAACCGTAAAGTTCAACAATGAATACGTCATACGATACATTCCCAGACCACTAATAAGGAGACATACGGTGTTCACAGTTGGGCCGAGGCGTTCGGATAAGTATAATTAGCTGACAAGAATATATCACAAAATGAGGATGCATATCAACATTTATCCAGTCCTTAACAGCATCAACCAGCATATTAATTAATAGATTTAAGGCAGACGTGTTTCCAGCCGATGATTAGATGCACGGTCTATGATGTAACTATCCGATCTATACTAATGCATGCAGTTCGCACAAAGTTCGTCAAAACAGCAGGCTAGTTGTAACTGAGTTTGGATTCACATTTGTTCCCCTGACAGTTAGATACGATGTGATACGTGTAAACCCCGAAGACGGTCGCAATGAGCTAATTTTCCCAAACAGTCACTGACCAGAGCCTGCAGACATACCTGCGAGCATGTATCTGCAAAATACAATCGGTGACGGCGACATCAAACCTGCTTTAGTAAAAAAAAAACTATACTACCACCAGGGTTTTTTTTCTTTTAGGCTGTTTACATTTTGTCGTTTGGCTCTTGACAGACATACATGACGACATAATAATTACTATGTTACAGATTAGATGTCACTTATGTTCCCATGGAAAGCATCTCTGTGTGGTTTCAGCAGGTCACCTTTCACCTCTTCTGAAGACTCAATCATTAATATGTACATACTGGCGGAGATTATGTCTCAATCACGGAATATACACGTTCCAGGCTGGAGGTTGTGGTAGTAATATTATATCCCTTATTATACAAACTGTTCGTCAGCTTTAAAAACACCTTCAATAAGTAATCGGCAACTGCGAAGTTTCCGGCTGTAAGCTATGAAAGAATGTTAGAAACCCATTTCATCGTGGCATACACCATCATCTGTGGTATTCGTCTGGTTTGGTGGGTATTTGTTACTAATTTGGCCCAATGGCTAACTGCTGTAACCCGTTCGTCGAATGCAAAAGGGAAAATGGTTCATATACATTGCTAACACTTACGAAAGAAGCCTAGAAAACCGGATAAATCTATCGCCAGTTCCGGTCAGTTTTACTGTCGAATCGTGGATGTTTCATTTGACAAAAGCGATCACCAGACATAGTGGCACTAATAACGGATACTTCTGCAACCATCGGTCTTTATGAAATTTAATGAGTGACCTTTTACAGAGTCCGCAAACAAACTACAGGCCGACAAAAGATTGCAACTCCTAAAGTTACGTCTTAGGTTTATTGCGTTCAGTAATAGGTTGAATAACTGGCTCATCCACAGAAATAGGAAGGGAATCATATACAGCAAACCTGGTAAGCATAACTTCCTCCAAACCCAGAACAGGTGACAGGAGAGTCAGGGTTGATGTACGTCTAAAGTACAGATTTAACGCATAAATAGCAGCTTCTGACAACTACAATCTGAAACCATGTCGTATATAAAAAAAACATAACCGGGAACGAACTACCTGGTTATTTGTTCACGTTCTCATCGTTGGTTTAAATCCAGCAAAAACAGATTTCTCACATATGGGTCACCTCTGAATTAGAAAACCTTCTATACTACGTATTGCAAAAGGTCACGTCTCAGCGCAGAACGCCAATGGTAGGATGAGGAATTTAGGGATGTAACATCACTGATTCATATGAATAACCGTACAATGTAATACGGCATCCAGGTATAAGGTGACCTCGGAACGAAAAAAGTAGGCAAAATGGAAAAACGAAGTGCGGTGATATATTACAGGCACCAAACTAAGAGACAATGCGTGCGAGTGTTTCGGGTCACCGAGGATGATCGTTAAGAGAATCACAACCCGACAGGTAACAGACGGCCAGCATGATTAGGATGGCTGATAAGGTCATCTGTAACATTGTTAAAATAAGACATAAACGGTTTTGTCATCCACTCTGGTCAGTAGATGAATCAACCGAAACTAGTAATCAAATCAGGCCATCGAGTAGCACATACAACTTCATCAACAATAAGTTTGTCAACAAAATGACTGTTTCATAGGTAATAGTGATTCAACACAGAAGTGGTTGCGTCACAAAAGAATCGAACCTAACGACTGTCAGAGACTCACATTTAGAAGATTTTGACTTATTGTTCTTCAAATCATTTCCGTTCGTATTCTGTGTGGAGATTAGACCGGTGGACGGATCCATAACAAGCGTCTGTCCAGTGGATGCAATAGCGCCGTTGGCTAGCAAACCTTCAACACCGCCTGAAGTGGACATCACAGCCGCAGCAGCTGCAGCAGCGGCCGCTGCAACCGCCTCGGCTTTTCGCTTCCGCCTTCGTTCGGCTTTGCGTAAACTTTTCGGGTCTGGTTGAGTGACACGAAACTCTGTGTAGTCAGCGAAAACGACTTCGGAATCAGGCAGTTCGATCAAGTCACCTTTGATGAAATCACGTAGCTTGCGTAGTGCTACGAAAAACGGCAACTTGTCTTCAGCCCGTGGAAGTTGAGCACAACGGGCGCTTGACGAAGGCATCACAAAAATTGTCTAAACAGATTAAATGGCACAGGAAGGGCTCAGCTGTGAAGGTGAGCGAACTGGTCATAAAAAATTAATATACCAGCGTGTGAGTATGGGTAAGCTCGAGCAATGTGCGTTACAAAAGTACCTGCGTTTAAAACCATATGTTCAGTGGATCAGCAATTAGAACATGAGCGCGATGAGGATTAGAACTGACTTGAGAGAGTCGTTTTGATGCTGTAAGAGAAATAGATGAGGTATGAAACGAGTAATAAAATTTACATTTCATCTGAGAATATCAAAGGCTCATGTACGAACTCAGTGTTAACGACTTATCTTGTCGAGTAAATGAGACGTCCACGCAAATTCAAGCTACGGATGTCATTTTTTAAAAATCTGGGGTGGATAAAGATACAAATCCAGCGGTAAAAAATCCCATTCGAGCGATCCAACACGGACCACAATAGTTTTGTCAGAAAAACTGTTCCCAATCAGCCCCTTCCGTGCTAGCTAAAGAATGATTACTGGCAAACACAAACGGACTGAGCTTTCGGAAATGGGATGCTTCAGTTTGACTGCAGAATCCTCAAGGATCCGCTGCTTTTCCGATCAGAGGTGACATGATTAAAAAAAACATCTAAGCTAGAAATCAAGGCCTCTTTCGCTGACATTGAAAAAATGCCAATTAAGGATGTGAACATAACAATTCTTTTGATGAATAAGGCAGCCAACTGGCATATGGCATAACAGGAACTGAAGTTGCAAGTTGCCAGTAATGCCTTGGAAACAACAAGCGCGTCAACATTCTCATAGAAGTACCATTTTAAGCTAGGCTACCGTTCTGCATAAACTTATGAGACCGTACACTGCA
This sequence comes from Paragonimus kellicotti, assembly GCA_014220965.1. Lineage (NCBI taxonomy): Eukaryota > Metazoa > Platyhelminthes > Trematoda > Plagiorchiida > Troglotrematidae > Paragonimus > Paragonimus kellicotti. The sequence goes on along the minus strand of LOND01000578.1, from coordinate 51,073 downwards.
AATGCGTCACCGTTTTCCGTTTACAGCAACCAGCAATCAAACCTCACATCGGTAAGTAGTACTATTAATACTGTGCATACGTCTGAAGACGGACTGAGATGCATTTAAAGCTACAAGAAAAGTGTTGACACTTAGGACTAAGTAGACAGGGACAGGAAGAATGTAAAGCATGAGGGGAAAAGAAAACTCTTTGATTAGTTTTTAGCTACACGCTATTTTGGAATGTCGGCTGATTTGTCTCTTTTTCCGTCCGCATTTGAAAAAGTGTTTACGATACTAGCTAATGACGACCACAACAAAAATCATAACGGCACTTCCTCTACTGATTACGCCTTGTGGTCATATCGTTCAATGTCTCTGGGCGGTGACACGCAACTTTCTTTGAGCCCCAGCCAGAAGGCCGGGTAGAACCAACGAACGACAAACTGGGGAGCACATCCTTCACGTTCTCATGTCAATACATGGGCTGTCATCGTGTTGTTTTCTCCAGTCAAACCCGGAGAACACATGCAAGATGTGATATGGTGGGCGCTGAGTAGGCGTTTGGAGGAAGTGTCCGGGCCACCCCAACTGATGTATTGAACCCATTTCGCATAAACAGAGGTTGTCCGTTCTTAACACGCATCGCCGACCTCCGTCATAGTTTACATGATGCTGCAGTCACACAGACAATGCTCCGCAGACGACTGTCGTAAGCAGATAACTTATGAATACTGAACAGCAAAGGTGTTGCAACCGTAGTGCACTACCGCGCGCGCAGTCTCGTTATGCATCCTGAGGCGGATATCCCGTCGGCACTAGAGGTTGCTTAGATAAGCAAGAGCCAACCGTGTTTGACTACATGTAAACAGGTCTCTTCTTCAACACTGATGTCAGTTATGATCGGACTTCTAACAAAAACAACATTTCGACTAAATCCGGACTGTCACCACTCAGGGTGAGTACAACACGGGCCCCAAGCCAGTCTTGAAGCACCTCATAACTAAACGACTCGATTATATCTCAACCGTCAAGCGGTCTAACGCATTTTCTTACAGAAGACGATATCGCCTACCGGGTAATGATAATGGACCGGCATGTTTGTTTAAGTTTAGTAAGTTAAACGTGCTTGGCGGGGATTCACCCGAAACACAAACACCGCGGTACAAACAAGCACGTGATTAAAGTCAAGATAGATAGGCCAATAAGAAAGGCAATCTTGCATGCGATCTCGTCACTTTTAGTTAACTAAAATGTATCCAATTCGTGCCTAAGCCTGTGACGAAGAAGGGTGTCAGGCAAGGAAACGATGGCCCGGGTAACAAGAGTCTTTACTGAAGGGGAAAAGATAGTGGTCTAAATAGTCTCACGAGTTTGTTCTCGCGGTTTGAGCCAAACCTGCCGAGATTAGACTGACACCTCAAGTGGATCCCGTTTGACAAAAATCGATAGATTCGAACATCTAAGTACCTGGCCAGAATCGCAGTATTGGTTCTAGATGCTTGAAAAAGACGGCACCTCCGAGTTTGCAATCCGTTGAAGAATACGCAAATGTCACTGACACAATGAGCGTGGCAATTCGTAGCATGATCGCTTTATATGAACTTTCGAGTCCTATAGCAGGTGCACGAAGAACAAATGAACGTGAGAGACTGTAAGCTAAATAGCAATGCTTTGTTCAATTTATCCTGTTATGAATAGGACAGAGGAGGCAACAACAAGATCGCCATAGATGGCTCTAAGTAAGTACGACATTCGGCGAAAGTCTGCAGTATAAGCTGCACATTGAACTGCTGAACACTCAAGGGAGGGTGCGATGGCGGTGACATTATTGTGGCACCCTAGCAGCAGAAGCTTAGATAATTGTTTTGTGAGGTGTAGTAGTAAAAAGAGGAACGTATGATTTACTCAACATAATGATGCATGTTGCCACCTCGGTTGGCAAAAAGTCGGGGTGATCAAACCTGAAACAACATTAATAATAAACGGAGAGTTGATAAGAAACGGAGTTTACGGCTCATTTATATGAACAAGATAAATAACTGATTAAGCGCGTCCGACAGTTCACTGTTCAGTGTTTACCAGGAACTGTTTATTAACATGTGGCGTCTGACCTCTACCGCCACCCTGACGTGGCGGTCAAACTAGCGAGTTGCGTTGGTCCGTGGGACTATGCAGACTAGGAACATGTCCGTTTCAGGTACAATCATGTCAGACAAGTCAGGCGAGAGCGGTTGGAAGGATGGAAGTTAGGCCTACGAGATAGCTATGACTATTGTCTTCCGGGTAAGCAAGAGTGAGGCTTTAAAAGATACTCCCAAACAAAAGGTACTCCGACCGCCCAGCGGTTGGCCGTGACTATCGGCACGTTATCCAATACGGTCAAAAAACGTCCAATACCTCAAAATTCGGTGTACTTTTGGATACACCTACTGTGCACAGCAGTAACCTGATTAAAACAATAGTTTATTTGTAATGACCCGGGCTTCTCACAGCCAACTGAATAGGACTTTTGATCTTTTGATGCCGAGTACAACCCCCGATCTGGTCGTCCATCCTATTTTGCCTGCCATGTCTCGCCCGTTGGTCCGATCCAGTTGAGCGATGACTCATCCGGTCGCCCATGCTGTCCCCGATCCGCTCGCTGTGGGCTTTTGGACGTACCTCCCCGCGTTGAGGTATTCCGCCGAGTGTTGGAATACTCGCACCTCCGGTTTGATAATCCACCACAATATTACGAAATAGTGTTTATGCCCGGAGTCTGCGGTGGCAACGAAACCGAACCTTGCGGAGAGACTGGAGAAGGAATAGCACTGACCTTTAACACAAAGCAATCCCAGTGTACTATCATTTATGTGACGACAGACTTGGCGTTTGAGTCGAGACTTGCAGACGAAGCAGGAAGACATTACTTATTTTCCATAACTGCAAATGCCCCGAAAGATAGTACCTCAAATGTTTCCAGGATCACTCTCAACTATCTCCCCTTTTTTATCCTGAGACATATTGGACCTTTGAACATTAGTGTGCTTCCTAGTCACATGAACACACAAGTCGGCTTACTTCAGAAGGGAAACGGTTCGGTGATATGTTCGTTGTCCAGGCACAAAACAACGACAATGGCAATTAGCTGTTGCAACTGTGCCTCCACACGGACTATATATATATATATATATATATATATATATATATATATATATATATATATATATATATATAATATTATTTGCTCAGACATCATGTGCTCGTAAATATAAGGTGACCGATGAGACATCAAACTGTCCAGGTCAGGGCAGTAGTGTGGTGTATACACAAACACTGGGGAGAAACTTGAACGGCTATGCGACCCAGGTGGGAAGATGTCTGTTCCAAAACAGCACTGCGGATATGAAATCGACGGGGCTTCCCAGTAACCACCGACTGATCCCTCTGACGCCGAATACGACAATGACCACTGTGAACTGAACCGCAACCCTACGAAGAGATCGTGTAAGGATTGTGAGGACTAATTGGCGGAGCGGACTGAAGTGATGACAAAGGCTATTTTTTACCAAGGAAGAGCCGAGTAAATTTTACCCCGATTCATATGGGGGTTTGAAAAGGTGTCTCATGAATGGTGTTTATTAACCGCCACTCTTGAATTCAAAAAACGGGCGAAAACGTGTTGTGACAACCACAACCTTTCCCCTATCATACTTAAGATGCTCACGAGTCACATAGCACGACTGCTTCCGAAGCACAGAGAGAAGTACATACAGAGACAGACAGGGTTCTGACTAGGTCACTACACTCCCTTAAGTAAACCAAATGTTGCTGTAATTTTGAAGCAAACGGCTGCTTTCAACTCGATTACTCAACACGTTCTCTGAGATCACCTTCATCGTCCGGGAGTTCCAGAGAAATGTCAATGATTGAACCGATTAAGTAAACAATTGCGTTGTTTAACCAGGCTTAAAAACGGAGTCTTCCGAAGTTGGTGACAAACCCTTTGATTCACTAATGTAGTATCTTTTGCATGTGATTAATTCACACAAATGTACTGTATTTGGCTTAATGATGAACCTCTGAAAGCAAGTTCACTTGCTACACGTACTTCAAATGTCAGTTTATTGCTATCAGTATGGGCCAACTCTGAATGCATTTATGAGCAATCATCTCGAGCTTGTTCCACTTTAAGAGGTATTCGACGCAGAGGTCCGGTCTATCCATTCCTATATAACAACGTAATGGATAATATTCTGGAAAGCACACCTAAAGATTCCGGGAATCTCAGACTGGAGCTTCTGCGATGTAGTAGGTTGACTGATATTGGGTACGCAGGCGGTATTGTTTCGCTTAATTCTTCGACAGACGATGTTGTGACGACGACAGGTAAACCATGTAGAATCGAGTAGATATAGCTGACCTATATTGTATGTAACTTACACCTTCAAAAGATAAACTCTTTCAAGAGCGAGCTGAAACTGACCATATTTTTGTTGCTGCATGCAGGCCGTTCCAGCTGCCTGAGTAATGTCAAACCATTAGTTGACAAGGTATCTGCAGAGAAAGCGAAGCTACATTCCACATTCATTAATCTCCATTATTTGTGATGCCCCAGAGACGTCCAACTATCTATTAAAGACAGAGTGCAATGTGAACTTCAATTTTGCTCTACCGAACCAAAACCTAGGTCATTCGCGCAGAAGAATACAAGCCCTCGGTAGATGGTCGCCATTATCCTCGGCAGTTGGCCCGTATTAAGTGGGTTGGTTGTGCAGGGCAACACGACAGTCCGTCAGTGTACATTTTGAAAGTCTCCAAATGCGCGGCCGGTAACCGATGCATTCTAAATTGGATGGGTCAAGTACTTTGTAGGTGGACAGGGTGTTTGTCACACTGCAGGTTGCTTAACGTGTCTGCTGACGGTTGGAAGAAATCACACAATAGCTAAGCGGTGACGTGGTCAGCGGAAAAGAAAGTCATAAATGCCCTCCCTGAAGTCAGGAGGTGCTGGATGCCGGGTTGGAGGGTGCGCCATCATCCACATCACGGAATGGAAGCGTCCTCGAACATGACAGTGTTGCAGTCAATGACGTTTCATCATCTGCACGCACTTCCGTTTTGTTTAGTTATATTTCTTAATATATTTATCCGATATAATCAACTGTAGCTCGAGCTAGTGCACAAATGTATATGTAAAATTAGTGTACACGTAACTTATTCGAAATAATTCCTACCAGCATGAAATGGTTAAGTCACACTGGTTACTGGAACACTGAATAGTGATCTGTTTTAAGGTTAAAAGCGGAAGGCATATTATCTAACAATCACTTAGAGACGATAGAACAGTAATAATTTAAAAATTTACTGCCAGGATAATGACTTCCTACACTTCACTGCACCAAATTTGAAAAGTATCTCATGAAGTAATGCATTAATCCAAAAACGTATTGGTTAATTTTGTGACAGAAAATATTTTTAAAAAGTAGTGAAAATAAAATCTATGGAAAGAATTCCGTCAAAAGCATTTAGCAATTTGACTAACTGCGCAAAATTGGCAAAGTTAACTTACCACGTCTGTTCCTTCCAAAGGCATCGGTTGCCTGCCCATACTGAAGTTTTTGTGTCCAACGTAAGCCTCGTAAATGCCTATAGTGTGAAGAAAAAAGTTCGAGTCAATAATGACGCATGCTACTGACTACACGGCGGTGGGTTCAAGTCTCAATCGGCTCAAGTGTATATGATAGTAACTTAATGGTAATCAACCTACATGACTCAGCATATTGTACGACAGCAAAGTCCTGACATAACAGCTGAAAATATGACCAAACAGACGAGGACGGTTTTCCGAAGTTCTATTATTATTATTATCATTATCATTATTATTAGTAGTGGTATTATTATCTCACTGAAGACCCCCAAGAGAACGTATTGCAAGATAATGAGAAAACGAGAGAAAATGACTGAATACAAAGAGGGAAGCGAAATGAGCGTATCGGTAAGTATGATACGCTTTTTGAAGTAACAAAAAAAACCTCACTTTACCTAAATGCAATTAGGTTTAACTCACGTCTGAAGACCTTGTAAATGAAGTTCCTAATGGTTTATACAGTAGCAAGTACTTATATATGAAAGGTGTATAAAAAAAAGTGAGAAAACTGCGACATCCAGTCAATTTGAACGACGTACCGAACTTCGATCAAGTTACTGTGTACCAGCACACAAAACAGCCATACAACACAGCAAAAGTCAGGGATTAATATGCAAATTTTCCAAGCCCTTGTGTAAGCAGCATGAACACTACTGCTTTGAATGATTGAAAGAGATATCTGGGAACAATGCAGTGTTATTTTCCTTGATCCATAGTTAAATTAGTCGACGACCGCCTATCAGCGAGATCATCTGAAAATGATAGAGCTTTCAGTATCAGCCAATTCAGCGGACTTGACAAGCGGATTGGACACACAGAAGAACATTTTAACTGGTCATATTTAGATCGAATAGTCCACGGAACCTGAATCGTCACCAATTACGACTCAGACGTATATTCGTCGAAAGCTGTGTTTCTTGAATTTAAGCTACTTAGCAGTAACGGAGTCCCTAACAAACACCTCTTTCTACCTTCCCTCTGAGCATACCGAAATGTGCTCCGGAAAACCACAAACTTTCAATGTCATAAAGGCCGAAGCACTCCCCAGGGATGCGGTCGTTAAACCGTCCGTGAACTTAAACAAACTGCTGGAAAAAGAAGTGTTTTAAGCCTTCGCATCACAGTATGTCCGCGCAGTGTAACACTAGATACCGCTGGTGAGGTTGTACATGAAACTCAAATCAAACAGGAGAAGCTGCAAGGACTCAAGTAACGTGATTGGCTACGTCCAACTTATCCTACACTTTGGTGGATCTTCACTACATCGCTGGCTTAGGGTAACGAGACTAAACAGGCAAAACTTTGTTGGCTCCTGGGCTTGCAAACGTACAAACCATAAACGCTAAAGCATGTCGATAGCATATTCGTAAGGACATGAATAAGACGGGCATCACTTTGTGTAGCAACTCTGCTCGTTTTGTTGTTAATCACTGGATCTCAGGTAGCGTTCCTGAAGTTCTTTACACTCGTCCGCGTATTCCCGCTGAAAGTGTATAGAACTCAGTCTGAAACATCATGAAATTGAAAGTCATAGGGAAACTTCCAGTGAACGAGCTGCTTGGTGATCAACAAACGCAATTAAGACTGAATCAGTCGGGCAGTTTGGAAACCGTAGAAGCCACTACAGCCCATCCGAGCTTCTGGCAGAGAAAACTGCGTGTAAATGAAACAGTCTGCAAAGGTCATCGACGAATCTATGTGCAATCTGCAATGACGAACGAAACGCCTGGCGACGTATCTCGCACGATAGTACACTTGGCTACCTGACCAGTGAATGCCTCACTCCAAACAAAAGATGGGGCCCCGCGAATGATCAAGCTTTTAACACGTCCCAAAGCGCCGATCAATACCAATTCCCTCATGCCCGATTTATGGATAACGGCGCGACCCTAGCCGTAAAGTTTGCCATTCCCTTATGAAAATTTTAAGGTGGGGAAATACCTCCAGCTGAGTGGGTTGTTGGAACAGTCGTTCCTGTCTGGACGGACAATTTTCCTGGGGTGCGCGACACCCATCCAGATATGAATATGGTTATGTGTGTATCTAAGTCACTGGCTGCAATGGTTAGTAGCAGACGGTTCCAAACACGTGAAGAGTGAATCCCATTCCGTCCTAACGGCGGCTACAATAATCAGATTTTTACGTCTCACTTGCTGTTAACCCAGAACCACACCTACAGGTCGTCGTTACTGGTGGTCTGTTTGGACATTCAAGGAACTTTCGATTCAGTTGTTAGAGCAGCCCTCCGGCAGCGCATGACATGAAGTGTTGGCGCATTCAAAATCTATTTCCAACAGACCTCGTGTTGAGCAAATCATCATTTTCTGATATCACATGTGGTGTTCAACAACGTTGATGGACCAAACCTTTTCCGTTCACTTCCATTGTTGACAGCCTTGAGAACAACTCGGCCGATTATTAACCCCAGTGAGCAATTTCGAGATCAAGAGTGTGCTGACAATACTGCCCTGATCTACAATACCCGATAGAAGGTACGAAACGTCCTTGATAGGTTAAGATTGCTGGTTTGCCGTTTTGGCCCGAACTTTTCTTCAACCAAGTGCAAAATGCTACTCCAAGATTGACAAGTCTGTCTGCACCTTCTGTGGGTGGTAACATGTCATAATTGATCGAGAAGTCTACAAACCTGGTAGTCGTATCAGCTATGATGAAATAAGCAGTCGAATAATCAAAGCCTGGATAATACTCGTTAACCCCCATCACTTGTGACATTAGTATAACATCAGCCATTCATTGATGGGCAAAGTATACATTTTACCATGTTTTAAACCCGATATGTTCATATGATATCTAGAATGCTTGTGTTCGAGCCCAAATGCCTTGAGGCCATAGCGCATCGACGGTGTGAGAGCCAAACAGACAACGGTATAATTTGTTTCTGTTATCAGAATAGGCCAATCAGGCTTACCGAAAAGCGCGTTTATCACTTTACGCAATCTTTGGTGCCTTCAAGACATTTTGCAAGTGCCAACCTCTTGTTTACCGTGCCGTGCCTTCAGCACAATCTGAGTTAGACTAGAAGTGACATTCAAGTGGTCAATATATGACGTGGATTTGAGAACTGAAGGCTTCGTTTCGTGGTGTTGACATGTTGACGATGCTTACAAATAGTTGCACAGTCTATCAGAAATGGCGTGGAATGGAAGGGGCTAAAACACGTTGATGTGTCGCTGTTAACTGTTACCTATTATTAGAGTACAGCTATTACAGTTGCTTTGATGCGTAACGTTGTGAGAGTTACCGTACTGAATAACACTGAATCTAAATGTGCAAGCACAACTGGCATGGTTGCCTCTGGAAGGACCGTAGCCGTAATCAACACAATTAAGGAAATCATCACCATATACAAGCGTGAACACCGTATCAGAAGCTGTCAAGTATTCACATCACCATAGACTATTTTTACAAGCAATATTTGTGATGTGCGCACTTTCACGGCTTTACTGTTTACGGCATTTTCGTTCCAGCCCTTATGCTGCAACTATAAAATGAATGAAGCCCACATTCCGAAGTTTCAGTATTCTCGTTTTTGTATAACGCACACTTCAAGAAAACCTGGTAAACAACAATTTACTCGTTCCATTATGACTAAGGCTTTGCGTCTCGAACGCTTTGATGCCAATCCCAGCTGCCAAACGTCCGCGAAGATTTGGAGCCGTTAGTGTCGAACACTGAACACATCAGTAACGAAACCCTCGACAGGAAATTTGGAAGAACTTGATGTTCTCAACAAACATCTACACTTCACCTACTACGTCTGGTGACGCACTTATTATTCTCGAAAAACTACGTGAAACGTAGGGGCGAGGTTTTCACCCGACATCTCTGTTTACACGCAAGCGAAAAACGGGTCAGGGTTCAGAGCAGTTCATTCGAGCTCTCAAATCGCTGGCGAAAGAATGTGCTTTCAGGACTGGCTCCGCCGAACAAAACCAAATTGATGCAATATGCGATGCACTCGTCAGTGGAATGCACTCCAGCGATATTCGACAGCGACTCCTTGAAAATAGATCAATCCATTTAGACACCGTTTATGAACAGGCCCGATCCCTAAAAATGACATATCCACAGTATAAGGCCGTTCGTTCACGCGAATTTACGCATTCTGTGTTACTTTCTAATCTAGATTCGCCAAAGCACGGAAATTCTGCCGCATGAGTCAGAAGCATTTGCGACAGCAAGTGAATGGTGATAGTTCTACAGTTATGCCAGTTAACCTCGTTTCAGGTGTCTCGTTGAGGGTATAGTTTTTAAAACTTGTGGTAAAAATGGATGCTAACAGAAAGTCTGCCGAGCAACACAGAACACTAAACCTAGAACAACTGCTAGCCCTCTGTTTTCTTCGAAAATCGTAGCTACTGCTCTTTAGTTCTTCAGATGCAGATGTACAACTCTTGGTAACAGAGTATCCAAACGATCCTTAATAGAGAGTGATAACTTCGACAGTAGCAACGTTTTAAGATGGGTCACTCACGGGATTCTATAACCAGGGCTCCCACTCGCCTGAAAACTCGTATTCACAGTCAACGCTACGTAAAGTTACACAAAAAAAACTTCTAATTACTGACAGATCAGAAGTTTAGTGTTGTCCAGTTTGTAGTCTAATGTGCTATTAGAGATTGATTTCTTGCATATGCATAAAAATAAGAAATCCTGTTTGAAGACAGCAACGAATCGGCTTCATTATGCAATCACGTCACTGATGTCATTGATCCAAAACTGTATTCTGGTCTTAATATAATCACGACGACATTCCACTCCAGATGACTGTATTACCGTGGCGGAGACTGAAAATCTGTAGGGATACATCATTGAGCCAACCAACTCCTTATGGCGTACCCAAGCATTAGTTACAATTAACCTGACTAAGTTCACCACTGTGACGTGATGGACAGGCTTGCAAACTGCTATTAACCGAACTTCAATTCCACCAGATACAACTATTTCACACAGATCAAAGGGGAGCAGCCAGACGAAAAGCAGTTACACTCATAGGATTGTATGTCGCACTACTGACCGCGTAGGAGTGCTTAGGTAGTGAGGCACGATCCTATGGAGCATACAGCAGAACTATTTTTATAGTTGCGGCACTGATGTCTCCATAATGAATGAAAAGATTGAAAATGTACCTTTGAAAACAACACCCCGATCGTCTGACGGTCGACAGTGACAGCCGATGTATTATACTGTACAGTCGTAAAAAGTTCAGGATCATTCAAAAGCCTGATGTGGCTTGAGAAATTCGGTGTGCACATGGGTGGTTAGTATAAGACATCAGTGCCGTATGCACTCTGCTCTGGGGTTAGACAGATCAGATGAGCCACACACTGGTCATTGGCTCCGGGTGGGGTCCTCAGAGAAAAGCTTGTTGTCTCGTAAGCCAGACAGTTGAGCCAGAAAATCAGAGTAGGGTGTCTCAAGTCAACTCTCTTCAGCAGCATAAACGACCGGGAAGTGTTAGTAGTAACCGTTTTTCTCACGACATCATTTATCCAGCACCACTTTCTCGTCCCAATCTGACTCTTAATTTAACTGCCTTCCCTGTACTTTCGGTTTATAACTGTTTCCAAAAGCCAAGACAGTCGATAAACGATGCCGCTTGTAGGGTTTGTATGCTCTGGCTAGTTGTTCAGTAAGCCACTTTGGCGAATGTTTTTTCAACCTTGCAGCATGATGTGTGCTGTGCCTCGGAGACACGGATCTATCACTCTAGCATCGTTACTCACTTGAGTTAACGTTAAGACAATTGTCGATCTAAGCACCTCTCTCAGGGTCTCCGATGACACCAAAACTGGATCACATGGTTAAGCTGAAGTGGGAGTCGCATTGAGTTCCAGAACAGCGCAAGTGTTTGCTCGACTGGATCCCAGTGAACAGTCGTTTATGCGCTGTCAGACTCAGTACATCGGTCAAAATCTGGCAATGTAAACTACAAAAGTATTGTGTTCATTGTATCAACGTACGCCCCAACGAATGGGTGTTCAGACGCCAGTAAGAATGCGTTTAACGACGCCCACATAGACCACTTGAGGCCAAACGAACATCTACCATCGTAACAGTTGGTGAGCTGAATGTTCAACTTGGTCCTCTTTATCGGGATGACGCGGCTGGGTGACATGTTTGGTATCAAAGCACAATGCACTGATAACGGTGGAAAACTTTTGTAATTATACTTATCACAAGGTTACCATATTGCGAATACCGCGGTTCGACATGAAAAGACGTACGGAGACCGCCATGTGCATCTCGGTTACGGACACAAATCGAACACTGGGAACAATTTACAGCAATTTTGACAGTCGACTGTGAAAAGTTATATTCGGAGGAGCCGCGTGGTTGAAACAGAATTAGATTTCTATCATGTCAATGAAAAGGCTTTGATCGATTACGCCTGGTTTCCGAATATGATGACGACCATCGAGAACCTAAACGTATGCTGACTAAAAGCTTGCGCAAAGAGCGTGAGCATCGTTCGATCGAACAATCGTAAGAGACGGAAATAGCACAATTCAACTTTCCCTTATTTTTGGTTGTGCTGGCCGCTGAATTGTTGCGTGTAACGAAGATGGCTCACTTGACAGGTGGGCTGAGCACCTTCATAAACATTTCAGTTGGCCAGAAATCTATGTGACAACCACACAGGCAGCAATTTAGCATTGATGACTGACCATAATTTAGGTCGGCTCATTAAACCCAGACACGTGAAGGACAGGTAGAATTCCAATCCAGTCGAGAGCGCATTCATCACATTTCTACCCCGTGAGAGTTCCTCGAGCATCAACACTAATACAGGCAACTGATAGTAATGGCACTCTTAGACCTGAAGACTGTCTTCGAATTGGTTGTTCGTAAAGTCCTCTGGGAGAGTCTCCTCTGTAAAGAAGTTCCCGAAGAATACATGAACCTGCCAAGATGGTCTTATGTTCATTCTGCTTACAAAGTGAGAATTTATGAACAATTGTCCCGAGTATTCATCACTTTTGGTGTTGTTTGTCAGAGGAGTTTCATCTTCCTCTCTTGCTCAATTTTGTCATGAACGACACTCTGGTTGATGTGCTTGAGGAGTCCAGTGAGCCTGCTGCTGAACTTCCTAACGCTAGGTTGACCGACTGGAGTATGCAGACGACATTGTCTTACTTAGCCCCTCTGCCGAAGACATGCAGACCATGCTGAACAAGGTGAATGACCGGGCTGGTTTGTATGGAATGCGCTTCGCACCTTCAAAGTGCAAAGTGTTACTTCAAGACTGGGGCATTTCCACTCCTACTTTCTTTATTGCAGGTAATCCGCTTGAGACTGTGGACAGTTTCACATACTTGGGTAGCACTATCTCGTCAGCTTGTAATGTTGCTGATGGGTACTCAGACGGCAGCAAAGGCACTCACTGTCTCGGCCAACCTGTATTACCTGTAGCATCGGAAGGACATCCAGTTTTCGTTAAAAGAAAGAGTATACAATGGCTTGTGTATGTTGTTTTGTTTTGTGGCTTGGAAACGTGGCCTAGTCGCGGCGAGGATGCCAACAAACTCGTGATGTTCGAACACTGCTGTACCCACCAAGTAGTCCACAACAAATGAGAAGTGTAGCCGTTCGCCGGCCTACATTTTGGAATGCTCAGATGCGCAATTAATGGGTCAACCAATCACGTCACACAGCCTGCGATGATTACGCAACTTATTCCGCGTGCTACCCGAACGTTTAACGCATCAACAGTTGTGTACAACCGCGTGGTGGTCGGAAAGTACGAAGACCCTGACTGTTCCGTCGAATAAAGTTAGAGGGTGGCGCTCGCACAGTTGAGATCCCGTGATCAACCAGATCGCCGGCTAGAAACGCTATCCCAAATAACTGTGCCACAGTTATAGCACTTCAAGTTTCTCTGACTAGCGTTGTCTTCATTAATTTTTGGCGATTTTTATTTTGCCATTCCATACCACCGTTCCGATGAACGGCATCTTTAGCCGCAGTGCCTTCTGGTCAGGTTCAAGGCTGTTACGAATGAATGAACGGACGTAGGATAGCCAAACCCTGAACCACTTTACACCTTCAGATGCGTACCCACTTCCGAAGATCATTGAAAAGATCGCAAAGAACTCAGGCTGTGTTGTTTACAGTACTATGGACTACAAAGGTGCCTATCACTAGGTCCAATCGGTAATTAAGATAACGCCTCCTGTAGTATTCCCTTCGGTGTGACCAATAGTTTATTACATTTCGAAGAGATATTGTGCGGTTCATTGAAGCGAGAGCAGTTTTAGCCACCTCTTCTTACCTAAGAAATAATGTTGTTTGTGTCGAAGATGGGGAGCAACATAGAATAAACCTGGAGTGACTCTATGAGGCTGCTGATAGATACGAATTAACATTCAAAGAGAATGAAAACTTAACCGGTGGTAAACAAGCCAGGCTCTCGGGATACGAAGCTTCTCGTCGACTGATAAAACCAGACCGTAATAGGCTTAAGTTGTTATAGAACCTGCCACCTCCGCGAAATTCGAAATCACACTGGAGAACCCTCGGTCTTTCGTACATTCCTACTAGAGATCCCAACCCTTTGATAAAAGTCAGCCACTAGTTAAAAAAAATTTCCCCTACAGAATGACGTATCACAAGATGAACCTGAATGACTCATGATGACAACAGAGGCGTCCCTTGCGACAGAAACGGAAGCTTCAGATGTTGGGACCGTTGCTACGTTAACAAGAAGTGGCGGACCGGCAGTTTCCCTCGCTGGTACATTATCATCCAGCGAACATCAGCAACCAGTGGGTAAAAAATATGTGAACGTCGAAATCACCAGAAAATTGCACCAATATTTGCTTGACATACATTTCTAACTTGTCACCGACCAAAGATCAGTCGTCTTTTATTTACGACATAGATCATCACAGGAAAATAAAAATGGTAAGATCCAATACGGATGAAGCTCTCTCGCCACAGTTTCGGAGTTATCTACGGCTGAAGCATGAACAATTAAGCTGCGGATGCATAATTCAGTAGACATACTGCACTATCGTCATATAACATTAATCTGAAGGATTTACAAGATTCCCTATGTCGCTCTGGAGTTAGTGTGCTCCAAGAATCTGCCGTTCGAAGTGAATCACGTAAAGATCATACCAAGTTGTGCAGTCTCCGCTGATGTGAAATTGAGGTCTTGTAAATGACCCGTCAGAAATCCTATAATGGCAATACGATTTTCCCAACGACTGGATGTTAATTTTAGAGCACTAATATCCTCGACTTCTCGAAATAAATATTAAGGTAACTGATGAATATTTAAGGTTCCCGTTCGTATTTGCCTGCCAGCATGACAGCATAAAACATAAGTGATTGTCTCTGACGCTTGTTTGTTGTGTGCAATATACTATTTTATATCCACTAGGACCGCGGACAATCTTTGGTCTGAGGAATTACGACACATCCTACACAACAAAAGAAAAATGACTAGCATAAAGATGACACATAATACTCAACCGAACGGTCGGGCAGAACGTTGTAAAGGCATGCTCTGGTAGCCTATCTCGCTGGTAGCCTAACTCAAGTTTCTTTCATTGGATAAATGGAAGATCGTTCCCCTTTCATTCGTCCTTAATTCTAACCGTTCTTTTCTACGAACCGCTACAAACGTTCTTCTACAGTAGCAGTTGCTCCGATACAAACAAAAATCGACAGTGTTTCCTTAATAAGCTGGTCAACTGTGCTTGAACCAGTTTTCATGCAATATAACGCGCTTTCATCGAAATACGAACAATTAGTTGATGAAGTCGAACCCACTGAATGCAATCCCAAATATGCCTATGCGAGACTTCCAAATGGATGAGAGGAAACAATTTCTATTCATCAACTATTACGCACATTCGTTAATTTGTCGTCTTCTGATTTAGAAAACACAATGCAGCCTGAACATTTCACCGACTGTAAACTATGCGACAATCAATTCCACGATTATTGTTTCACTCCTACAGACAATGTGTGGAAACAATTTTGTTAATACAAATTCGTCTTCGTTAGTAAAGACACAAGAAATTTTCCGCACAACGTCAGAAATTCTAAGGCTTAAGCAAACTCACGTCCCTCTCTATTGTGCTACTTTTTGTATTCTTAAACAAGGGTGAAGAATGTGAGATGCATGTCTCTAATGAGTGTTTACTATTTGTATTTTGTCACATCGCAATCCTCTCGTTTCAGTCTCCACGTTACAATAATAAAAGGAGAGTCTATATGCCGGGTTATCACTCGTTCGCGCCTAGAGCACACTCTATGCATACCTAATACACAACAGCGAATGTGATTTCAAACCATTTCCGACATATCCAACCAGACGCTGGATGAAAGCAAACCTGATCCCTGAATATTGGTTTAAACGGAACATGCAAACTACACTCTGCAACGGTAATCAGTTTATTTCGGACTCGCAACTATGAAGTAAGTCCTCTGATTCTAGCTATTGAGTATCAACGATCAAAACAGGAAGAAATGATAGAACACGTGACAAAGTGACTGAGAATAGATAGTAATGGTGGAAAGAGTAACCATAAAATAGAGGATCATTATCGGTAACCACTGACACTCATTTTAACGTACAGAAACTACAGATAATCCTCAATTTTAAATTCAACAATTTCAGGCACGACTCTGAGCAGAACAGAAGCGCGTGTGACGTGTCCATAGAGCGGCACGGATTTAGCCGTAAACAGCATGAAGTGATGATGACGTGTTTTGACAGAATCAATTAGACACAAAGAATCTACCACGGTTTATAACACAACTGTAATATTATTGAAGACAGCACATCGGAGATTTTCACTACAACACATGAGACATACCTTTTCCATTAAAAACGGCTATTTTTGGCTTGCACCTCCGCATTTTTTCTAACATTATAGCAGCACCGGCTTTCATTTCTTTCCTAGTCAATTCGGCAGCGCCTTTAGTTGGCCTCGTACAAACGTTGGTGAAGCCAATGCCGTAGTCTAACATTTTCCCATCATCATAGCAAGTCACGGGCATTGGAACCAAGCCAGCTTGTGAAAGACATGTCCAGAAGTGATTACCTGGGCCAGCATAGTGGTGACCAACATGCGCTGACGCCAGACTTGGGTTTATTCCAACCTACACGGAAGATAACGATGAAACACACGAACAACTTACTATTACGATGTCCAAGCCTTCTTTCAGGTGATCAGGAAGTACTTTATGTTTCACATCTTCTTCTGACAGTCCATTAAATCGTTCAAGTTCTTTGTTAGAGGGAGAACCAAGAATACTATCGCTGGAGGCAGCGTGTACACTTCCATTGCTGTAAAAACGATGCACAAATGCGTACGAAGTCATTTGTGAAAGCAAACATCAGTGAGAACAAAACTAGATCGAAGTACACTGAATAAAATGAACAACTCATTGACTGTCACAGTCGCATGGATCAGTTAAACATATATATCACAAATATAACGTCTTGGTTTGAAAGGTAGTTGAAATTCAATGGGATCGCCGTGGAGTACATCAGCAATTTCTCAATGTCCACAAAACGCTCGTTAGTGCTACCCACTTTAATGCCTTCATGCTGTTTTAGCGAAAGTTACCGTCGGGAGTGACACGAAGTGAATATGCTTTATTGAGAATGAAAATGCCCACAGCTACCCACGTCTCAAAATAATGCAAACATTGCAACATTCTGGCAACTCAAAAAAGACATTAACCGCTCTGCATGATGTGCGCATGTATGGCACTATAATCTATTGCAACCGAAAACACTATAAGCTCACCCAATGTTGTTCTGTATAAAAACGACCGTATCGCTATTATGAATCTGAGAGCTAGATGGAACAAATTAAGCGAACGACAAAACACTTACTTGTTTTAAAGAATTACTGTTTAATTCAAACGCCTCTGGCTTTAATTCAGTGTTAATAGCAAATGTACCCGACCAATCCATCACGAAGGACCTCGTTAGTGCTACCCACTTTAATGCCTTCATGCTGTTTTAGCGAAAGTTACCGTCGGGAGTGACACGAAGTGAATATGCTTTATTGAGAATGAAAATGCCCACAGCTACCCACGTCTCAAAATAATGCAAACATTGCAACATTCTGGCTACTCAAAAAAGACATTAACCGCTCTGCATGATGTGCGCATGTATGGCACTATAATCTATTGCAACCGAAAACACTATAAGCTCACCCAATGTTGTTCTGTATAAAAACGACCGTATCGCTATTATGAATCTGAGAGCTAGATGGAACAAATTAAGCGAACGACAAAACACTTAC
>LOND01000578.1:0-11697 GCA_014220965.1 Paragonimus kellicotti | reverse complement strand
TATCCAGGTTTGTTGTTATCCTCCTCTCTTTAGTTTATACTAATTTTCCTGTACCTCACCACCTCATTAATAAGAAACTCGCCAATTCGACCGTCTTCCCTTCTGGATCCGAGTCTGTCGCTTAGCGGGCCCAGAATTTATAGGCGCTCGCTACATTTAAATCTCTCTCTTTGAACAGAACTTTTAACCGGATAAGTCTGTCCTGTGTGACTGACAAATTCGACAGTACTGACCATAAGAGCAATAGAATAAAAGTCGAAACCCAATTTTTAGTCGTCAAAAACAGATTGTAAGCAAGTTGGTTCTGAATTGTGATAAGGTGACTAAATGTAGTCAATTTTAATATATCTGCAATGTTTGGCGTCTCGAATACGACAAGTTGATCGGGAACGTTTGCTACCACATGACTTGCAGCTGTTCCACCGCTGGATTAGGATTTGAATAAGATTCATTCTGGTTATTGAAGACTGTACATCGAGGGTTTACCTTTTTGGACAGTCTTTTTTGTTGAACCTCCGGTCACTCCCCCATTTTTGCTGCACAAAACCATCAGTTCATCTTCTACAGAAGCTGGCCATCCTGATAATTTTCACAAATGTTCTGGCTGACTGAAAACGGTGTCAGACCACACAAAAACTAGTACCACAGATTACGCATACTAATTCCAGTTATTAATCAGCCACGAAGTTGGTCTTGAAACTGTCATTTAAAATTTCACAGAGCGGTGTGATTCTGAAGTTCTGGAACGGAATGTCTGATATCCGTAGTTTCTTCCCTCACGAGTTAATGCAAGTTCATGCAAGCTCATCTGTTTCCGACTTCGCAGGCTAAACACGTGTTAGTAGTTGTATGTTTGGAGATCCTTAGCGAAGTGACATGGATGAATCAGAGGATGACAAGTTATTGATATTTCGCGTACTGTTCACGGTCACCCTGGGTGGCGCGTAATTTGACAAACCAGTAATGTGTTTCTCAAATCGCCAACGATAGGGACGATAATTTACTTTTAAATCGGCTATAGACAGGGCACTCGTAAAACACCAGCCTTGGTGCAACATTGACTAAACAATTATACAATATAATTAAGTTTCCCGCGTTGAAAATGAAGAGGTCTTCAAAATCTAAACAAAGGCTGTTACCACGTAACAAAGTAAACAACTAGTCACCGATCGGTAATCGGGAACGATAAAACAGGATTGAGGTGACTCAAACAAATGACTGAGGTTGGATCGAGGCAAAACGACTGCCTGAGGACCAAAGCACAGTAGGAGTTATAAGTTACCCGAGAAAAAAACGAAAGAAAAGCGCTTAATTTTGGCCTTTAGAAGTTTAGATGACTCTGGCTAATTAACGTTAAGGGAATCGTAATCACCGGTGAGATGAGAATAAGAGTGTTTAATGCAGTTTACTGAAGATGATAATAAGCATGGGGCCACCTTCCAACAAGTTCGAAAAAAATTAAACTAAACACAGCTATCTCACAATACTTCAGCAGATCCTAACGAACTCAGTAGAAAATACGATTCCAACCCGACGGACGGCAACGAAATCGGCGAAAGTATCTCATTAGGCCATACATTTCCTTACCGCTTACTGTAAGGACGAAAGCAGCTTCATTTTTGCCTCCGGCTTTTTGCCAGTGAAGCACCATAATTGGACGCGCCATAAATAGTTGTCAGTTTTCCCTTAACATTTTACATTTACTTAGACTTTGAAGCCGACAGCAATCTATCATAAAAGTTGTAGAAATATGCGACCCCGACTGTGATCAGTCCAGTAATGTAGATATAAAATAATTGACGGCTCAATCCCAGAACTAACTTCGATGCAATAGCAGTAACATTAAATTTGAACAATTCGGTTAGTTATCCTCCATACACAATCGTACATTTCCAGCGACGGAATAAAAACACTAGTAGGATTATTGCCAATCACTGGGGTCCAGCACACCTGAACCAAACATGGTAGCTCCCGATGTGCACCCGAGTTGCGCAACTTCGTTGACTCGTACACGGCTTGGGTTAGGCTTCATTTAAGGAACTGTCGACTATCTGTGCACCTATATCGAGAACAATCAGATTGATGTCGGAATTACGGGAGAAAAATTGAAAGAACTGTTGTTGTTTTGCACCTATAATGTTCAATTTCAATTTAATGGAGAGTTATATAGGCAGAAAGATGGAGTAGCAATGGGTTCACCTCTAGGTCCGCTACTCGCAGATATATTTATGGCCAAACTAGAGACCACTGAACTCAATCACATCGTAACTAAGTGCAAGCTCTACAAGCGCTATGTGGACGATATTTTTGTCTTCTTCCAAACGATGTTGATCCCCAGGTCATACTAGATGAGTTCAACAAAGCACACCCGAATATAAAGTTCACTGTCGAGCTAGAACATCACAACAGACTCTCATTCCTAGATGTCGCGTTGTTTCGTCAACCAGAGGGAACAATTCAAAGATCAATTCATAGGAAAAGGACGTGGACGGGTCAATACACACATTTTCAGTTTTGTCCCGTTGAAGTACAAAAGAAATTTGGTACGTTGTCTCTTGAACAGAGCGCAAAAGATCTGTACACCGGACACTCTCCAGGAGGAAGTAGGATATATTCGGGAAACTCTCATTGGAAATGGATACCCTGAGAGATTCATAGACAAAAATCTGCGGCTCGGCACGAAACTTGAAAAAAGCCGGTTTTCATCTGTCTTTCATATAGAGGTGAGGTTAACAGTGAAATAATTAGCCGTAGACTTTCAAACGCGGTCGAGAGTGCCTACCCTGCAGCGAGACTTATCGTATCGTTCGACACCTGCCCGGTACTGGTGCCACGCCTTAAGGATAGTTTGCCCAAGTTCTCTTCGTCTTTCTGTATCTACTCTCTCACCTGTTGTTGTCAAGCAGGTTACGTTGGGAGGACCACAAGGCGGCTATCGGAAAGGATTCGTGAACACCTACCGAAATGGCTTCGCAGCGGTTCGAGAAAGCCTATTTCCAGTGCGATTGGCTCCCACTTACTTGACACTGGCCATCAAATAAATCCGGATGAAGCGTTCCGAGTAATCTACAAGGTTCGTCATTCCGGCTCCAGAGCTGTCAGAGTGCGATTGTTATCAACGGCCGAGGCTATTGCTATCAGACTCCACAACCCCTGCCTATGTGCCCAAAAACAATTCGTACAAACCCTCCACCTCCCTGGCCAATCATTCCACATCCACTTGAAACCCGAGCAAGCATGAACCACTCGACACTGATGAACGCATGTCTCATGACAGGCGCGTGTAACACTCAAACACATTCACCAACACTTCATTTAAGATCACCGCTCGGGATTCAATCCCATGGACAACAGTACGCAGCAAACAAAAATGGGATCCATACTTAATAAGATCGCCTACGGTCATAATTGTGTTCATTCTACATACTTCAGTGCAATGGTATGGAACAGGGTGATGTATTGATGCGAGAAGCACAATGTGCAAGGAAAGAGTTCTAGTTCAAGTTCAAGTTGCACTGGGTGGAGCAGCAATTGCTAATCGGGCGTCCGGAACGCTGGAGAAGGCACTCGGCGCTGCAGCTGTCCCACTCGGCAGAGTAACTTACGGATATTCAGCGTTCCGTCTTTTAATTCTAACGGCCAGTCTTGATTGTCGAAGGGGTTTCAAGGAACAAGAGAGGAAGGAAAAAGGCATCACAACACCTAATGATTGTCCGAATAAAAAGTATTCAGCGCACACTTTTCAAGATATCAATACAAAAGATTCCGCTCAGAACAAACGTGTCAAGCTGGAGGTGACAGAGGCACAGCAGAAGGCATTAAACCGATCTTCTAATTAAAAACTTAAAACTTCCATCCTGATATCACCAAAACAGAACATTTCCCTAGTTATATATACATCTCGTACCAATGCAGGACACGTCTTATCAATTATATGAGGAAATAGTCTGGGCAACAACTGTTCGCCTGGCAGGGTAAAGTGTAGGTGAAGGGACCGAGTCGCAGGAGACGCACTTTGTATAAGTAGCAAACAAAAATGCAACCGCTGATTGTAATATTCCAATGAGTCAATCACAAGTTACAGTGCACACAATGTCCAACGTTCGCAATATAAGCACAATAAGGTCTGCCTCACGAATAAACGAAAAGTCACAAGTCAAGGAGACACATATATTGACACAACAAAGATGCCGAAACAGAATCCTTCACATCGTGTCCTTGTGCATATATATATATATATATATATATATATATATATATATATATATATATATATATATATATATATATATATATATATATAGGGGGTCCCACAGTCCGGAAACAAACCACCAATCAAAAGTGGCCTCACGCTCACTGACCGCCGACCTCGGGCTCTGGTTGGTCATCTTGCTCAGCCCGGTGCACGGACGCGACCAGCCCGCCTGTTCGAGGACCTGAAAGGAAGCGGAAGGGAGTAATGTGGTCAAACAATATGGCGGCACACTGCATGCTATTATACTGATAAGCATTCATTAGTACCGCTTGCAACGTGCTGAGCTACCCAATCAAGGAAATTCGGACAGGAATCTGGACAGCACTAAGCAATCTCAATTTATTGGAAAAACGGCACCATTTTATAGAGGAACAACAGCATTTACGACTGCTATTAAGCGACAGGCGTCCTCACGTTTTGATTGGCCAGTTTGTTGCTGTGTTGTTCCACGACCTTGCATCTAGCAACTCGGTTGTTTGAAACAGATACGCATTCAACAGCAGCTGATCGCCGTCTATGATTGGTTGGCGCCAGTTTGACCATAATTCCGTCTGTAGCAGCTTGTGTGCGAACAGTGATTGACTGAACCCTCTCCAATCATGAAACTATTGCAATCCAAACTCATTGCACCGCCGATTCACAATCCTTTGCAAAAAGAGAACGTTGGACGCGGACAGAGAAAACTCGGTTGGTATTGGCGACAGGCACCCTTAGTAATACTTCGATTGGTTTTTTACTTACGACTGAGTAGCTGTATTATATAAAGCAACTGCGTAGACAACTAATGAACAATATATGGGTGATGTGCTTCTGAAAATTCACCACCTCATAGCAAAGTCCATTTCAGACAATGAACAGAGCGGTTCCCACCATATATGCAAACTGTCAGTTGAAAACGTCAAAAACGGAATAATTAAAGTGATGGGATGAACACGCAAGTGAAACTACCAATATGTATAATGGTACCCTTCGTCGAAATTTAGGTCAACGAATTTTCAAGGAATACTTCGCAAATTCAGTTGAAAATGAAGAGTAGCAAACTGATAAGTGTATGTTCACTGATCCATTTGGACGTAGTAATAAAATTCATATCAACATGCTCCACCGATAAAGCTGGTTGTAAGTATTCACACGTTTTGGCCCCAGAATGAGAGGCAAATGAAAACGGTGTAAGGTAATAAACAACGCTTGAACACAAAGGTCCGAGTACCTGGTAAGAGCTAAAGTAGAACAAGCATAATTTGTTTCTATCACCATGAAAATTCCTATCTGACCACAGCCAGTTTGTAAACGTTAGAATATTTAAAACAGTTCGTTCCCTTCAGAAGTTTGAACAAAACCGTTAGAACACGAAAACTGGTAGATGCAAGCATTTCGTATTGACTCGTGAAGCCGGCCCTGTGTGTTCAGAAACAATTGTTCGTGAGCTTGACCCTACCCTGGACTTAGTGACCTTCCCTAACCCATCAATCGACTATGTATTCCACCCACCCCTAACTGTTCGATATAAAAAACCGTTTCATGTTATTGTAAATTTGGTACTGATGAGTCAATACGAAATGCTTGCATCTACCAGTTTTCGTGTTCTAACGGTTAGAATACACTAGATTATTTACAAACTTGACAATATTACAACAACCATAAGGGTTCACTCAAAAAGGAAGCAAGAAAACTTCACGGAATATACAATGAAGCTGATTCAAAAAATTTCAAGCATTATTTTTCGAGTCTCCCGATGAAGAGTAAAGCTGTTGGTCAGTTGGGTCCGAAGTTAACAGACCAGTTCAACATCCATACTCATTATGAACTGAATAATTATGGTAGTGTAGCGGACACACCAAGAATATACTGAACCGTAATCGGAGGGAGCTTACGGATGCATCAAGCAGCTGAGCATTTGTCAGCTACTACTCTCCAGATAGGGTGTATTATCTTTCGACCAGCGTTGAGCGTCGCACGTAAAATCAACGACACTACATATCAGAACCAAATCAAGCCGCCGGAAACGTGGTACTATCATTATTAACAATGTGATCAAGTATGGAAATACACCTCAGTTTGTTTGCGTTCGTAGGATAAAAACAACGCGATAAGCCGTCAAGTCTTCAAATAAGTGTCATCTGCAAGCAGAGGTGACAGACGGACAAGGACGAACTGCCAGAATGCGGTCAAATCGGTCTGACGTATGACCAAATCTTCAGCCTTCGGGCAGACCGATTAGTTGTTGGCTGTCACGGTGGCCGGTAGGAAGGCCACATTCACATGAGTGATGGAGAGTACAATCTGGCAGACAACAAAGGATGTGTTGGTAGGTGATTAAGGATCAAAGACTGGGACAGACAGGCTGAAAAATTTGCACTTTTGGGTGCAGGCCGCGAGCATGACAACGATAAGCGATTAGTTGCACAGTGTCCAGAGAAGAAGCGGGATAGGGTCATTTGAAAAGAGTATTGATCTCCAGAGATGTGCTACATAGAGGATGTCAAGCCGCTTCTGGCGATTTAGGATAATTCCCACAGTAAAGCTTACTAGACTGTTCTAATAACGCCTATTCATGCAGTCGAGTTAAGCTGGAAATTATCCACAGCTGGTAAAATCTGCGGCCAAAAAGCGATAAAACAAGACACTGTTGAATGCCTCGCGATATTTCGGGGGTATCGTTCAAGAATTTGACAAGTCGTTGGTTTTTGTGACAGAAACTGATCACGAGCCTTGGAATGTTTTGTTTTAACCGACCGATAATTGCTTTGTTCTTCGTTTTGCGCCGAAATCGAAAACATTAATTATAACAGTAACGACGCCCACCAAACTACGCGCCTAACGATTTGTGCCTTCTCCCTCCCAGGTCTCGCGGCGGCCATGTACCATGACCAGACAGAGGAGGCACCAACGGGAAGGCTCAACGGATAATTGTGAGGCTTGTTTTGCTGACCTGTACAACATTACTTCTCGTTATCGTGCTCTCGCCCTGCACGTGCTATCGAATGAACCTTTCCTACCAATATGTGTGTTCGGTTGGGTGGTTGTAAGTTCGGTTTTCAACTCATCAGTTCTGTGACCAACTCTCGTACTGCCCATTTTAACATGCGGACACTCCGTCCAATGCACGGTGAATCACTAATGCCTACTTTAGTCCTCCGACTGCGGGATAGCACATAGTTGGCTAGCATGCCATGGACTTCGGAACCGAACGAATCAGAAGATGAGAAGAACATCACTCCTCAGGGAGTTGCTCGGTTATGTTATTTCCTCGCTATCTTCCCTCATTGAAGCAGTGCACATAAAATCCCGATCGACAACCATACGTTCTGCACCCGGAAAGTTTCAGGGTGATGACGACTTACACTGCTGGGGATTTCAGACGAAGAAATATAAGTCGCCCTCCGCACAGGCTAAGAGAGCTATTATCCTTGCTACGACTCTAGATGGCGAAACATTGGGCATCGCGATAGCTGAAGTAGTCCCACAAAGCGATGTCACTGAGGGTACGTTTCGACGACTACGAGAGTGCATACCACCGATCTCCGCCGATTCGAAGTCTGTCGCGGGTTTCACGGACACACTCAGCACCTCATTGAGAAACTGGCAGCTTACACCCGGAAACCGCAGCGCTTATGTGCCGAGGGTTTCACGGATGACACCTTGGAGATCAGGGAGCAACGGATGGTCCAACAGGTCCAGAAGGGTACCAGAGACCCGAGCACACGTCAGACATTCCCCACTTAAGCATCCGCGTCCATTCGAGACGCCTTGGACCGGGCGGGCATCATCGAAAAGGTCAATGGGATTCTCAAAAGAGCTCAAAAGTACAGAACAAGGGAGTTCGCGCTGGTTCACACAAGCCCTAGGCCCGGCCACAACCTTTTAATCTCCAGGAACGATACGGACCGCAGCGAGTACAGCGGACAACCCACCAAACACCGCGCTTTCACTACTACTCAGCCTATGGAGGTCGAGCCTACCGGTGTAAGTATAACCGAGGCGAGCTCGCTTGTAGTTCTGTTTCTTGGTTGATTGCAGTGGAAAATGTGCTTCCCTGTGTAATTG
This sequence comes from Paragonimus kellicotti, assembly GCA_014220965.1. NCBI lineage: Eukaryota > Metazoa > Platyhelminthes > Trematoda > Plagiorchiida > Troglotrematidae > Paragonimus > Paragonimus kellicotti. The sequence goes on along the minus strand of LOND01000578.1, from coordinate 3,395 downwards.
CTGTGAAACACTCCGTTACGTGATGGGGGATCACATTCCCGTCAAAACCTTTGTAATGTACAAAATGACACCCCAAATGCGAGTAGCACGAGGCGTCTCTGGGTGGCGTACTGTTGCGTTATTTCCGTGTTCGAAATTCCGTGGGGAGGCGCCTAAGTATACATAATTACCATTTAAACAAAATTATTTCAAAGTCAACATTCATTCCATCTGAGTGAGCACTTTTGTCAATTTGTGGTTGGGGTTCAACCAAGATGTTGAAGTCATCATACGAACCCGAGGTTTATGAACTACCTTATGTGCAATTGGCTTTATATAAAGCCTAAGTGGGCCATCCATGCACAAGTCAAATGTTGTTCACTTCGGAAACCGAACGAGTGACCGTTTAGATGAAAAGTCGCACTCACCCAAGAGATCATCCAGCCACGGCCATCAGTGACATTTGGTCTCACGCTGTGATCAATGCATGAGTTTGAGATGCGGTGCATCTACGGTTAAGACCACCATTAGGTAGTTAGCCTCGGCCTGTACATAAAGAATATACCCGCTCGGCTAACGACGCTCTTCAGTCAACTGATACAAAGGCATCTCGACGGATGTGCTCCTCTACTGCACTTTAAACCATCGAAAGAATGTGAGGTGAGCGCACCTTATGTAATACATTATGTATACTATTTAGTAGCTTTGAGTGAGCTATGAGGGTGGACACTGCATGGTGGGTATCACTGACGGCACGTGTGGAGGCAAGTTTTACAGGTCCATGTAGTTACACTCTATTCACATGCTGTCCGTTTTCAAAAATTCGCCTATGCGCACAGGAGGTTGTTTTCAACTAAGACCGCATTTGTTTTAGGCCGCTTTCCAGTCCATCGCTGAGGGACTTCAGACTATAATTTGCATGGAGGCAGCGTGTTTCGCTTGGAAGTCACTGTCGCCGATACTGATCCATTCCAGCCGGACCACAAACTATAGCAGCAGGGGTTGGCTAGACTGTGAGCTGTGAACCCCAGGAGAGAGAGCAGGATTTCCAAGGCCACCATACCTTTCATGCACCAGTCCACTCAGAAAGCTAAGACGCTCTTATTGCAGACAGACCCCCTCTTCGTTTCGTTCTGCTACACGAAACAGCCGCGATAATAGAAAAACTGTCAAACGTTACGTGTTGTACACGTTTAGATTTGGGCACGCATGAAGGAGAGGATTTCTACTGTGGCATGACCAAGATCTAAGAGGCTGTGGTAAACCGGTCGAGCAATACACCGTATCTTTAATACATGCATTTCAAAACTTTTCCAGTCTTCGAATTTACTTTGGCGACAGGTCGTGGCCTTTTGACTGTAGACAGCACGTAAGTTGATCGTCGAGCATCAACGTCTCGCGTCAGTGCGTTAAAACATACGTTGTAATGGAAAAGTCCGCTTCCCTTTCCGGCTAATCATTCCACTTTCTGGAAAGCATACGAAGTTCCACTTACTGGTAGATCCATTTAGCTGCGTAAACATGAAGACCTACTTGTAACCATACTGCCAGGTCAGAGTATGCCCGATCAAAGTGGGCAGTAAACAGAGCAAACAGATTACTTCGGGTAACGTCAGATTTATAGCTGAAGGCCATCACATGAATTTGTAGCTGCTTGTCCATATTTTTAAAAAGTATATTTCGTATTAAGTTCAATGTTGTGATGACTATGCAGTTTCAAATTTTTATCGGTTGTCACCAACTATATCACGGGTTGTCGAATGCATCATTCAATGAAGAATGAGCAACCATTTACGCTATGCACGTTCATTACTGATTCATTGCTAACACTACCTACTAACCCGACTTTAGCTTTCATTAATATATCTCGCAAGTAGATAGCCGCAAGTATTCAGCGTCCTTGTAAACAATTTTTCGGAGATTAAAACGAGTCATTTTCAACAGCAAAAAATGGAATTTTCCGCAATTGTGGCTTTTGCAGGTGTGACGCAATGTGCTGCCATGTTGTTGACATTATTTTGGTTTTCGATTAATCTTCCACCTGCTCTGGAACATCTAACATTGACGGTTATATAAAGGAAGCATTTACAAACACCTTCTATCAAAGTGGGTGCATGGCACTCAGCAAACTCCTGTCCAGCGGTGGAAAATGCTGGCATGGAAATGTTCCATAGCAAGGCGATCTTGACGAAAAATGGTGAAACAACAGACAGATAATTCCAAACCCCAGTGAAAATGATATGCTTTCGTTATTATGGGTTCAGGTTTTATTCAAACTGCTGTTCGCTCGACATCTTAGGAAGTACGGCTTTCACTGATGTAATGCAACGTGCTGCCGTGTTGTTGGCGGCATTTTTGTTTTCGATTGTGTAAGTCGTGTGCATGTCTTACTGGGCCTTTGGCTCACGCTTGTTTCTGTTGTCTCCTTTATACATGACTATTACCGGAACCGTTTAGTTCGGGAGAACGCTGTTCTCCGGTGTTTCCACGTTACACAAAGTTGGTTCACCACTGTAACGGGTACACGAAGCCAAGGCGTCTGACATGCTTGTTGAACAGGTATTGAGCTTGAGGACAGTTTCAAAAGGAAGTAGTCATTTTGGAGCGACTCCTCGTCCGGGAATATTTTTCTAATATTAAAATTGAACTGTCAAGCAAAGCATAAATAATTCATCAACCGTAAATGAACGGTGTTAATGAGAAGAATGGAATATGTTGATTGAGTGCCGAAAGTACCAGCCTGGTGATGAAATCATTTTTCACAAATTTTGCAAAAGCAAACCATTGTGGGTGTTAGCCTAGTTTTGAAGTCCTATAAATGCGTTCATTGCAATGTTTTAGATGGAATATATGTGTAAGTATTCATTCGCACTAGTAGCTACTCCATCAAATTGGATTACGCTATAAACAACGTCAACCTATGCAGTGCGCGTCCACACTGGTAGCTGCTCCATTCAGTTGATTTTGAGCTGTGGACAACGTATAAATATAGAGTATACGCTTACAATATTGACTGTTCCACCCGAATGAACTTTGCCATGAACATCACTGAGAACAAACACAGGCAGGAAGTGTCGAAAAACTTTAATCTGAGGCGTTTCGGGATACATTCTAATTGCCACCTTAAATTCTGTTGAAAGTCATGGTGATAGGAATATCCTTCAGCGGCTGGCTGAAAGATTCCAATGACCGGCGAACAGCTTGTGTTGAACCCATTTCTGTATGATGCTTTGTATGAACGTCACGCGACGTCATTCGAGTAGGGAACAATGCAGTAGGGTGAACATAATTGGCAATTATCCGTTTCGAGGGATTCGGCTTGAAGGTCGTTCAAAAGGGAAAACGGTCATTTTGGCGCGAATCCTCGTTTTTAAATATTTTTGAAATTTTAAAATCGGAATTTCAGGCAAAGTACT
>LOND01000577.1:99455-132235 GCA_014220965.1 Paragonimus kellicotti | reverse complement strand
TGACCAATCAGCGTGTGATATAATCTGTGGCCATACATTTGTAATACTAGTCTTATCACATGTTGTACGTAGTGCTTCTTGATTATTCTGTTTCACGTGACTCTATTCACTGCTCACATCAGGTGAATGCTTCGATGTTACAGGAATTAACCGCCAGTTTCTCAGGCAGTCCTATCAGAAATAATTATGGAGTGTGAAACATTAGAAGGTTGTACGCAAGATGATATGGATAAGTAAACGAAAAGTACTTATCCACATCACCGAAAGACATGTTCATAAGACCAAAGGCCCAATGGATAAAAGCTCCAGTTCACAAAACCAGAAGCTGAGGATTCGAATCCCAGTTGAGTAACATGCCTACATAGTGAGCGATCTAAACAACGCCCACACCGATCACAGTGGTGCACTGAGTTGAGTGTGCACACAAAGCGAGGTTTCGCTCAAAAAGGCTAGGTTTCCGGATAGTACATGAGAACATGTAAACTGAGTTGTATATGTTCCGGAAAGCGACCGGTTAGAAAGTCTACTTGAATGCAAACATTGTGATCAAACGTGAAGTGGTGATTAATTTACATCCACCAATTTCACGGTTAATTGCCGGTAATCATGTCAGCGAGTTTGACGAATTCAGTTGTATTGATTTGACAGAAAATGCTTGATCGCAAGGTGAACAAGTGGAATTAACGGCACAGTTGCTGTGTCACTTCGCAAAGTGACTGCAGAACTTGAACACTACACAGGAGCAAATGTAACTGTGCGGCCACACCTACTGTGAGGCCCATGGTGTAGCAGTCAACACGGATATTTCATGAAAAAGTGGGCCCAGATTTCAAATCTAGGTCGCGGTAAGATAAGCGCGGATGACAAATGGAACCTAATCAATACATTTAAACAATCAACAGCAAAATGTCTACATCTTGAGAGGAAAACGACCGAATTGCAGGTGGGGGTTCGAGCAAACTGCCAAACGAGTTTATTGCCTGCACCACATGTTGTCATTGCTTCACAGACAGCCCAGCTAGACAAAGACAAAGATCACGCCACCGAACCATGTTAACCGATTTCTAGCCACAAGTGTGCGATTAAAAGGAGGCTTTAGTCAGATAACTGACCATATTTCGTTGCAATAAATCAACATTTGTCCAAACCTCACCTGACACTGACCAGTAGCGACAGCAGCAAGGAGCGTTCAATGTGTCGGACGACTAGTCAGCACATTAGCATATGGCTCCACCACAATAGTTCATACATCCTTAAAGAATTAACAAGTAAACTCGTCCGACCCTCAGTGTAAAATACCCGTTTGCTATCCTCATTGCTGCTTACTTATCAGTACCGTTCGGTAGGTACCATTGATTGTGGACATCGGTGGTAAAACCTCCTGAGCGGAGGTTCGTACAGTGGCTGATTACATTAAGTGAAGCCATATTATGTCGACAGTCATCAAAAATGGTTAGACATCAACCAGAAAAGATTCCTTGTGTCACCCCTATTCGCGCTCGCTGGAACTGTCGGTCAACGAAGTGCTATGTGACCTGTCTGATCACTAAGGCTTTACAGATGAACACGGTTCGGCGAAGGAAAAGCGAATGCCGAGGGGTAAGCAGAACCAACAGACTGATGAAGGAGCACACTTGTTCAGTTACCCATTCATAACGACCAAAAACTGCACCAGAATATGCCGGGACTCGATCCACCGCTCACCACAGCAGTAAAGAAAAGAGACCGTCAACGTGCGCCTATAGCTGTCCTGTTACAATTCAAAGTAGTCGACACCCAGTCTTAAAAGCCGTTGATAGTAGGAAGATTCAACGGTATGAATTGCTCACCAATAGAAAAAAAACATGGCTTATGAATCGTTTTGTCTAGAGCGACACTGAAAAAGCTAGATAATGAATGGGAACTCGTAGATAAACGTGAAACCAACAATGCATCCGTACTTCAGTCTAGCTGCTATACGATGAGATAGGACAGTTCGAAGGGAAGGGAGAAACTGGACAAAAACAGTCCCACCCCCTAAAAAAAGATTAACGCAAAAAAGTAAGGGAGGTCAGCAAACAGTGCATTACGGAAAGAGACAAAGTGAATAGTGAGTGTGAAACGGTAAGCACACGTTCACTGAATCTGCTGGCAACGATCGACGCCAGTAAGTATCCAAGAGGATATCATGTACAGGTCTACGTGTTTCGTTCAAACACAATATCAGAGATGGGCAATCGAGTAGAAAAACAGGACTAGGTAAAAATGTCTATGAACCACATGGATTAGCATGTTAAAACAAGTCGGAAATTTGTCACCCGAAATATCTGAACCTAAGTGAATTATGGGGTTGGCAACCAGAAAGATAGCTGTTCGGATAGCAGAATAAAAACCACAAACACACGGATAGAATAAAACAAAAGAAACTGCGCTGGTGATGAATGTGAATCGAAATTTACTCGACAACTAAAGTCGAACGTTAAACATACCGGAGAAAGCAATCAATTATTACGACCACCACCAACTCTTTGAAGACACCCCGTAAGTACCGCAGAGGAAGATAGTGCGCGTGGAGAATGAGTTTCAGAGCCGGGAAAAATAGAACCAAAATAGTCAGTACACCACATCGTCAATACCCGACGAAATGAAGCTTACCAAAGAATGTTCTCACGGCCGCGTGAAATAGTCTGAGTCAGGCAAGAGCTGGTGGATACGAAGCGGAACAAGAAATGATACTAGTTTGTCAACTGATCATCCCGTTTAAAAAAAGCGCAGCCCGACATTAACACGAAAGGAGAAATCTAAATTTGTTTTGAGAGCAGAACAAAGAACAAACAAGAGTGAACATTGAAAATAGCACAAAATAACTGTGGGGGTCGTATTCGGTCTGACAAGCGCAGAAAGAAGTTTAAATAACACAATACACTTACAACAATGCAACCTTTAAGCTGGAATTCGGGAAGGTGGTGTACAGACAACGCAGGTTATGAGAGTACCATAAACTACCGGATGACAATGGGGGAAATGAAGTTACCACAGACTGAGAGGATCTTAAAGATTTACAATTCACAGGATTATATGAAGGGCTGTGAGTAAGTCTGTTGTTGAGATGGGAGGAATAGGTGAAGTTCTAGAGAGCAGGATCTAATTAAAACAGTGAGATAGAAACTAAACGGAACAATCAACCGGGCACAACAGTAGACTAATTAAAAAAGCATACAGGTGGATATGTTGGTTGAAACAGCTTGCATCTTGCTACATCCACTAAACTTCAGGTAACTCAAGTCACAAAGTGCTCGATTTTAGTATTCAATCAGCTGATGCTGACTGCCATTTTTGAAAGTCGTTCACTATTGTCGAAGTAATCATGACAGTTGTAAAACTGACCGCGACATGTCTATAAGTCTACCTATGCGACCAGACTACAGTGATCCCTTAAACAGAATAGAACATTTCAGTCACACCAACGTTGCAGAAAAACAATCACGAACTACGCACAGATGTTCAGTCTGTTTTGATGGATCAATAATGTGGGGAGATGAATGACTACCATCGTTTCAAGAAGATTAGTTTCACTTCCCCAAGGGTAAGTGAATTCCAAAAATGTCATCGCTTGTCCTTAAGTCTACGGGAGATTAGTAAATTACTTCAGAGGTAAATATGTTTTCTGCCCTGTGCACATTCAAATGCGAACTAGTGATGTGTAGTGACAACCAGGGATTTAATCCGGACAACTCTCATCTACAGGAGGGCTGTAAGTATCCTCTTGACCTGACACATAACTGATACATGTCCCAGAATCACCGTGATAATCTCGTCATGTCCATGTCCACAACCGCATTGACACGTCGTACTTGATACCTCAATGTGTTTCAAAGTTTTACTACACTTTTACACTACATTCCGAATGTTAACGTGACCTAAATAAACAGCCATGTACATTCACAGTGCGCCCAACACAGCGACTGGCAAGGAATGCCCGATATGGCCAGCGGTTCCAATTCTGTCAGCAATGTTAGTCTATGGGAATGCGACAGCTGCGATCAATCGTGGGTGACGTTCGAATTGGAAGCAACGTTAGTGCCGGTTCTACCAACACTACCTATTTCATTGTTTCCCACAACTAATGGCCACGAACACTGTCATAACAATCATTCAGATTTTGTCACACATTTTTACTCGACGCATCAAAAAGAATGACTATTCAATGCTTCATATGTTGAACAACATCATCATGCCCGGAGTCCATAGCACGTCACTTAAAAGGGAAACTACCTTCGGGTATTCAACGGTCAATTTTTGAGTTCAACATCACACACTGGAAGGTATCAACGGGTAAGTAACGATTTGGTTAGGACGGTCAAGCGACTCGATTCACACACCCTTTGAGGAAGGCCATGGTCATGAACGCTGTTTACTAGGAATGCCAAACAATCGTTTACCAAGTCAAGCATCTTTTTCTGAGGCTGGAAATGAGTAGCTTAAGGTTCAAACCAGACAGACGGTGAGTTAGCCTTTAGTTCTAATCAAAGCCTGAATAACTTTTTTTTAAACAATAAACAACACAAACCTAGCAGTCAAAATATGACATATCGGTTGCTCTTGAAAAGGAATCGTGTCGTCAGAACCGAGTTTGTAAAAAGCACATCGTGAGGCTGTACAGAAGGCTTCGAATGAAACAGAGAGAACATTCTATATCATCTTGCTCCGAAGTAGCATCCAAAGTGGAGTCATAATTTTGTCACAGCCGCTTTTCCAGAATTTCCCTAATGAGTTTTCAAAAACACAAACAGCTCTGTGCTATTTGTGACATTTTGATGCGTATTCGTGCTTAGTCGAAAAGCAACACGGTCACCTCGTGCGTTCTCAGCAATGGAAAACATGCAAACGGACAGTTTTCAAATCACACAGACTGGTATCAAAAACGTTACCACTACCAGTGAGCTCATGTAATCTCCACCGTGGTAAGTTGAATTGTTCTTGTCCACAGAAGGGTGGACAGTAACGATCAGTTATAAGAGCTCCCAAAAAAATCCCTGCGTTTGTTATGACATATCGAAATGGCTCGCCAGCTGTCAGAATCAATACGACAACCGGTCACCAACTGATAGGTTAGTTTCACGATTGTCTTCTTATGGTTTACTTTTCGGCTAAGGTATCGATATCGGAGCAGGTCGACCGATTCATACTCAAAAACTTCTATTCGTAGCCTCAAAAATAACTATCGCTGCAGCTAAATATGAATTTATAAACACGAGAAGAATGCTGCCCGTGAATTGACATTCTTATAGGACTATTAGACGAGGATCGAATTGACAGAATCAGACAATATCTCGTCGTAGGCTCTCTTTAAAACTGTACTGTTTTTCCAAATGTCCTGTGTTAGAACAACTCTGAATGAAAACCCAATATAAACTGCCTTACTGGAAGCTCAAATGATTCCCACAGCATCTGAGATGTGTCTGTGACACCTGATGAAACCATCTGGGAAGAAGTTAGACTACTAGTTTGTTTAGAAACTAGTAGCAGTGTTAGAAGACGTTGGAAGTGCAGGTTTACTAATCGTGATCGATCACTCATTTGCATACAAAAACAGCATACAACGGTGCTTAGCTTACTGCGGTAGAGATTACATAAGCTCATGACTTTTGGTGTCTCAATCTAATTTGCTTTCACCCACGTTGGTTCGACTTAAAAACCTTGCTTATATGCATGTTTTCAATCCCATGATGATGAGCACAATGATTAAGTCTCCTCAAAACCACTGACCTCCGATTTCCATGTTCGGATTTACTTAGGAGAACCCAGTGAATTGAGCGCACATAGTTCAGACAATAATGATCCATAAAAGCTATTCGCCCAATAAGAAATGTAATGTCATACAAACTAAATGAACTTGAAAGATCCTATTCGATGAGACAGATCGGTAGTGGCAAAAGTCGTCAACGAATCGATAATTAACGTTACGGATCTTTGTAGAGGTGTGATCAACTTGACAGGAGCTGGTCCACATGTAACCTAGAATGCCACAAGGCAGCAAACGCCGTGATGTAAATATTCGAAACCCAAGTAACATGCCGTTGTTGGCATACATGAAAGGAAAAAGATTTGTAATGCAGTCGAACTGAACAAGTAACGGAAGATGGACAGACTCTGATGTGTTTGTTGGATTCACGGAACAGGTAATAAAACTGAAACTGTTGAAATCATATATGCAACCAACCCTGTTTGATCATCACGTTCTGCTTACATCTTCCTTACCACCAACCCGCGTCCACCTATGAGTGAATGGGGTTTCTCCGTATTCCTTACGATGGCGAAAAGTGAGTCAGCTGTTACGTCTTACGGATGTATTAACGCACTTCCACCCTCGTCTGCTCGTTCAACAGTTCCGTGGGCAAACTGAGTCTCAAAATACATGACAAGGCTCGGCTATGCTGCACAGTTGCTGACATCGTGACTACGATTCAGCTCGAGAGGGGATAAAATGTGCATACTGCAGTCAGTTCTCTCTGAGCGGCTGGTAGCAAGCATTGCGGATAGCCAAACCCCCTGGCATCTGCGATCACAAGCACACTGAGAAGTGAACATCAAAACACGACAAACATAACAATGTTAGTCTGTAAAAACTACAAGACAAAGGAAAAGCCTACAAAGGAAAGAACATGGTGGCATATACAATATATAACAGAAATTTACCAAATAAGATAAATACGCATAATTGCTATTCCGGTATAACTTAGTACTAATATAAGCAAACAACGACTAACACAAAAAAACTATCTAAAACAAGTAGTATGTGTACAACCTAAGCCCTTAGACTAAATGTTTACAAGGCTAAATGTTACGAGAAAGCACATTCGTACAACGACATACGAACAAAAAAAGAGAAGAATCATAAGGGATGAATAAGAAACGGAAATTAAAAGAGAAGAAAAGATTGAAGAGGAAAGCGTGGTATAAATAAATCAAATCATATGTGTATTACGTACATGTGAATACAAATGTGACAAGTGTAAATAAACACATAATAAGTTCATAGTTATAAAAAAAAGCAGAATCCACAAACAAATTCGGAACCAACCCAACCAACAGGCTATGATAGAAATACTGATACAGCTCACCTTCTGTATCAGAACCCCCCCGTAAGACACCATCAACATAGAACAACGGAGAATGAGAGATAGAGGGGAGATACAACAAGGGTTAGTGAAAACAAATCAGTATCATGTCTGGGAACAAATAACAAATGAACCAGAGTGATTTTGTAACACAAATGTATCGATTTCGGTGATGGATGCAGAATCAGGCAGGAATGGATGTGTATACAGGTCCCGACCTGTTTGGAGAGAAATAAACGAAGCAAGAGATTGTCCAGCCGGCTGTAGTTGAAGTGGTCCCGTTGATCAGTGTCTAGAGATTAACGCGAAATATCAGTTTAGGACTATCATGAGGCCCGATATATCTCCCCCGACCGCCCATAACGCAGTCGAGCGATGTGACTGGGGTTGCAATGAGATCCAAGAAAATTATTCGCCAAACAACTCAGTGATGAGGTTGACGGTGACGGGATAGTAAATCCTTGAATCATCGAATGAAGTTTCTGGCAGGAAATAAACTGACAAATATTGACTGCGACATTGCCATCTGCTGAACTCTCCGAATGGCAGAACTGACCTACACGGCATACAATCCAAACTTTTAACCAGACTGAGTTGATTTGGGAGGCAGGCTGCATGAGACTTGGGACAGTCTCGCATGTCTAGATTGTGCCAGCGCATCTGATGACAAAACCGGTTGTCAGATGTTCGCATGAATAAAGATCAGAATTGGTACATTCATCAATCTTCCTCATTTGTGGTATGGTAAAGGAGGTTGTCGTCTGAAGACAACACTCGCAACGTGTATGCAAGGTTCAGGTTACAACTACGATTGCAACTCGAAGACCTTATACATACGCAATGGATAGCTTCGCGGTTTTTAGCCACCATCCAGTCTGTCTTGAGTGAACTGAACATGTGAACGACACTTACGTAGCCGATGCTGGAGATAATGAGAATCTACGAACAGTGCTGACTGAATCACGTGATCCACATACCGATGGAGTCGTTGCCGTAACCAATTGCGCCAGCTGGCAATAAAAAAAATAGAAAAATAGAAAAACGATGGCGGGATCACAGGCCATGAAAGCCGAAATGGCTCCATTATATAGAGTCGGAAAGTGCTTTGTCCACATTGGGGATGGTGCGACCACCTACTCTATCGGTTGGATAAACTCAACCATGGCAGCCCGACTTAAAGCCGGAAATGCATGGATGATTAAGACATCATTCCAACTGGAGATAGAAGGTTGATCTTACCCGGACGAGTGACGAAGTATGCTGAGTTTCCACTGTGATAACAAGTCAGCCGAAGAAAGCACGCCTTGGCTTACATGATAGGCCAAAGACAAACATCGATACAACTGTTGTCTGGGCCGATAGGTACGACTCCATAGGCGACCATTCAATGCCGGGCTGTCCGGTCGACTAGCGTCAATCTCGCCACCGGAGCTTTCCAGAGAAAAGACAGACGATGGAGTTAGGCACACAGCCATGTCGATCTTAGCCTTGTATCGTACCGATTGCACGTTCCACTGCGCACCGCCATCTCTGGGATCAGGCATCCAGCCACACATGTGTTGATTCTCAAACGAGCATGCGAACGGCGGAGTAGAATGTTGCAATTGTTGAGGGATTTCAGAACCTTATAGGTAAAAACATGGATCTGAAGATATCGTATCGAGAACCAAGCTGGGACAAACCTGAGCATCGCGGGTGCCAAGCCACAGAAGCATAAAACAAGTGGGAATAAGATAGACGGTTTCCAACTGTTTCAAGGCGAATGGCCTCTATAAAGCATGAAATTGAAGATCGACGTCGAAAGAGCAGTGCGTAGATAAGCAGACAGTTCCAAAGATTGTCACAGATTTGTACATAGCATTACTATATTCCAGTTGGCTTCAAACCACAAGTTGCAGCTGAGCAACACCGGTAAAATCAAACCTTGGGTAGACATTCTTCGGACAGACCCAAGATAGTTAGATGTCGATTATCCAATAGACAAAAGCGTGTTCAAGGCTGGGACTTCGTTGTCACGATCAGCATCCTCCAAACGTACCTAGTACACAGGTAAACTAAAAGGCCAGGTTGATAGTTTATAACGTTTAGTTCCTAAGCCAACTGTTCGGCATCATAACCGAAATTCGCACTGCACCGAGGGATAGTCACTTCTGATTCACCAATTATGAGATAATTAAAAGATAAATTAAAAAACCAACAGCAGTTGACGGTCGAACTGGCTAGAAAACGAATCCCATCCGAAATGTCTCACCCTGCAGAGTGTCTCATCAAAGATAAACGAGCTCCGGGCAATGGGACACCTGAAATTTGATAAACAAAGCGAATACACTGTAGAAAATTGTCTCCTGATCCTTTGCCACGAATCTGTCCGCTCCATAACCTTGCAGAACCTTCACGCTTGACCAGCAGGTCTTTTCAAGGGAGATCAAAATGGACAAAGTATTATTCAAACTGCCCATACAGAGATCTACCTGCAGTTTGAGTGCCTAGTTCGGTACTAGCCACAAGACAGGCGATCTGAGTGTGACCAGTCGGCATTGGTACTACCTCCCACCAAGCCAACACATCGCGTGGATCGTCGTTCCATCCGCAGAAATCTCCACTATCGTAGGTACAGTTCACGGGATCTACTAACCGCAAACGAGAACGCTGTCTTCCATTTCGCGTAAGTTGATTGGAGGTAGCTAAAAGATAAGTAGTCGCGGTGTTTTGACGGTGAGTTAGCTGAAGTGTCTCCAATAGTGCCTAAGAGGTAACCATTAATTGATGCACGATAAGAACGAATAATAAAGAAGTGACCAGCTAGTAATCGAAATGAGAATGGGGCGTTCACGCAGAATGAAGAAGGTGGAAAACGGGAAAGTAGACCGGGATGGAATAAAATATGATGAGTAATACAAGGTAGTGGAGTTTCGTCAACAATCTGCACAGTTAGGGTGAATGTAGTCGATTTTCCGACAAAACCTATTCTGACAACTTCGGCAAGTTAAAGACAGCAAAGCTAATCGATTCCTTAGATCATACACCGTGCTGAGATGTAAGTCAAATGAGATAAAAACGGGGAGAATTTCCTCTTTGATTGTAGTGCGTTCGGGCAGAAAAGAACGATACGAAAACTTAGTCCAAGGCGTTGAAGAACGTACATAAAAGTCAGACAAAAAGCGATTAGGCACTAGTGCTCTAAATAAGCATTTGTAATGATTACCAAGATTCAGCCCACTATGCCGACTCACTGAAAACTACACATGTGTTGGGATCGACTACTTAGTATGGAAATTGAAGTCGAACCAATCGGATTGTTGGATGGAGCAGCTTACCCGGAAGAATGGCGCAACAGCGACAGAGTATATGTTGGTCGACTGATAACACCAACTAACTGATTAGCTGGTTTAAGATCAACCAAATATTGGAAGCGCAGGCATTTTGGTAAGGTATCCGGTTTCTGATCCACAGTCGACAGACTAAGAGAAACCACGTTTTCACTCCACAATCGACCATTCAATGATCCAGAGGACAACGAACGACTACGAACAGAAGTATAACGACTCGATAAAGAGAATGGCTTCAAGCACGCAACTTGGTCTGAACCAACCATATCTCTCTTCCACTTGGCCCCTTGATTTCGCGGATCGCCCTGCCAGAAGCAAAATTCCTCATCCGGATCCTCGAAATTGCAATCTAGCAGACGCAAGACATCCGGATGCCTTGAGTTGAATAGATCAGAGTCCAATGTGGCACAAAGGGCTAGAATGAGAACAGTGTGAGTTTGTCAAATGCAACGAGTAGACAGCAGTTCGCCCAAAGATCATATGAGAAGCCAGACAGACATAATTGAAACCGTCATCTAATTATCACCAACCCATGATTATATGACCAGGGTACAGTACTGTAACTGGTCACTGAGTTTACCACCAAACCTCACCCCATTTGTCGACGAAGTAATGCCAGTCTAGGCGTCAGTTGCACCAGTCCAGCATGTCTTTGCACAGGTAACCCACTAGGAACTTGGAACATGTAATAAAACCGTAAACAACGAAGCTGAATCCCGGATTTCACAAGCGGACCAAACATGCGTGCCGTGAGCTCCTTCGATTGAGAAAAAGCTTCAGGACTAGCACGAACGTCCAAACACGCTGCATTGAAAAGTCCGACTGCATTGGTGACCACCTGCCAATTGGCCGGCCAGTTGTTATGATCGTTTGCCCAGTTGCAAGTAGACGTTAGGGCCGTGAAATTACAATCCAACACAGATGGGCGGTATGGCGCTCTGTCCAGTTTGTGGCCGTATGCGTCATTGGAGTCACGAGACACGGACCGATGGGAGTGGCCGAAACAGGCTGAAAGCCGGCAAAACCGCGTAACGGTAGAGTACATCTGCGTACACACGCAAACAAGCCCGATAGCTAAGACGAGAGAACTAGGCAACTGCACAAAACATAAACACATTACCAGACAGAGTCCTCTAGCTGGAAGGAACGAGAAGTGGTACTCTCAACAGGACCACACAGAATGTCACCAAGTGTCCGAACAACAAGCGATTCAGACTCAACAAACTCTACAGCTCGAGAACATTACAGAAATAGTGATACAGCCCCGAATGGTTATGTTGTGGCATGATCTAGAGCATTAGACTAAAGCCCTTATCCAAACGTTTCAGACAGCACAAAGCTTCGATAGGGAAGATTACGAACCTTAACAGACAGATACAGAACTGGACCAATTCTGACAATATGAATAACCTGAATAGTATATAAACACTTTTCGCTATTCGTCCCTTCAAATAATCACCAGTCCAAGGTATCAAGCCAGTCCGAATAATTGAGATATAAAGGAACCCCTTTCAGAAATGTAGAAATGAGGAAGAGGAATAAGAAAGATAAGTAATCAGAATGTGTCTAATCGTCCAACCGTTGGGGTCAGGAAAGACAAGGCCATCATATGTCGCAAACGACTAGTGTCGCACTTGGAGTGTTTACCCAAAACACAACGTCACAAAGACAATTATTTTATCAGTGACATGTATGTGGCGTTTCATTTTTGTCCTGAATGATAGAGCGCTGATCACTTTTGCATGCTTACACAGATAGCAAGTATGCACAGTACATGAAAGTGTCAAGTTGAGGGCAATGACATCCCGGATCACCAGTGTGTCACCTCGTTGTTTTATAGGTCATCTAGTAATCACACCCACTATCCTCACGAATTTGAATATAAAACTCAATTCTCGGTATACAAACGTAGGTGGTTCGAGAGAGAGAGAGAGAGGCAACTGATTATGATATCAGTTCCAACATTCAATAAGAAAAAGAGTGAACATCTTGCAGATTTTTAGATCCTAGGTCTGTAACAATGCGGATCACATCTGCATACTGTAGCCTATTCACGTTTTCCTTCTCACTTTAAACAACAACAACGCCAATTCATGGACAGTTGTTTAATCTGGTTTTCCCATGATGATGATGATGATACAAAGTCCACCGTTTGAATTTTTCAACCGATTCACTGGACAGCTCCTACAAAGTTTCAAGGTATTCAGCATCCAAATCTGTCTTTTAACACACACACTCACAAGTGTGTTGATATATTGTTTCGGCTTATGAAAGTAGATCAATACGGTAAATTTTATGAAGATTGCCTTCATGCAAATGATGAACCTCAAAATCTATTTCTTCCCAGTAGGTATTTAGAGATTACCCTGGGTAATAACACGATATGGCTATTTCAGATCAATGGTCATTCCACTTAATTCCAGCGTTTAGAGTATCTTTTCATTCCACACCGTATAAGCAATCGATTTATCAACGAGCGTGTGCTCTCCAACCAGTCATTCTCCCAGATTTGTTGTCCAAGGAACTTATGTTTTCTGTTAACTCTCTGAAATACTTATCATATTGTAGTGGTATACTAGTACACAAATGGACGGTTTTATTGTTTCTCGTAACCCTATAACATGCAAAAATATCTTATCTAACACAACCCATCCACGTTATCCTAAATGTACCTTTTTATATCATCAACTACAAGTTCCGATGCACGCATTAATTTGTAGGCACCCGGTATAATTCTTCTCCTGTTATCCCTTACGTAGACCGATTTACACATAAACCCAGGCAGCTTAATCTTCAATTAATCAGGAAACAGATTTTTTGGTCTCTTGAACGCATTGTACTTCTTCGCAATACTTTCCATGATGAGTAGTATTATTGTGTTATCCAGACTCAGTGAATTAACTCTTTCATTTGCTAAAGATATGATAGTGTGTAGGAAACTGAGAGATGACCTCACGAGGTGCATAGAATGTATTGTTAACTTGACTAGACCATCGTGTTCACATATACAGCATGAGCCATGCAACACCCTGTTCTACTCATCGTATTGGTAATAGCACGAAAAAATATTCGTAACATTTTTCCAGCCGTTTCTCAATTCTGATAACTGAGATAGATCTCAGCGAATTTGAAAAAAAAGAATACCTCTACCATACTCTGTTAACATTTCTTTAAAGTACGCGTCAAGTTGAGCTCCGAAATGAAATCCAACAGATATAAACTAACAGTTGATTGGTAAACATCCATTAACAAGGAGCCGAAACTAATGTATAACTCCAGTTCCAGATGCACTAAACGGAATTGTCACCGTGATTTTTGGAATTTGCCTGTGTAACCTTATCTACTTTTGTATGTTGTTCCAACATAAAAAGATATTAGGGAATGCGCACACCTGCAACATGTACAAGCTTGTAAAAACTCAGAGTTCCAGCCATTAATTTGGAATGTTCCAATAAGGATGTTCATAATGGTTTCCGCGCGCAATATAGACCCTTCTAAAGCTGTCCTACAAAACGAGCTGATATTGTCGGCGTGCACCAATTCGGTCACCTCGCTTGAAACCAAAATGTCAAATGCCTGTGTCAACGAAGCAATCAGATTCTGTAGATAGATGGCCATAGAAAGTCCATGTTGGTTCTGCATGTGTGCAACAGCATACTCGTGAAGAAGTACCTTGACATTTCGTTTACACGGGAAACGTACATTCAAGCTGGTTGTAAAGCAACTTAAGTGCTTCACCACCATTCAAGTGGATATCTGATTCATTGGATACAAATCTAAAGCAGAGCAAGTATTCACCCTTCTTGTCTTTGTAGTAGTGCCAGTGAGACAGCACTGGAGGTGGTTGATGAACTGAATTCGACACGATACTGAAATCCGAGACATCGCAACTTGTCTTCGGGGGTGACGTAAGGACTCCACAACCGTGCCTGAATGGGCTGACCTTGCATTGATCCGTCTATTTGGTCAGGACGCACACGATTCGCACGGCCCCATGGGGTCAGTCCGAATTCAGGGTGAACGTCCTGCTGCAGGTCGGTGAGCACTACAGCGGACAAACACAAGGCACGATTATCCACATCCGAAGGTCTCGCTAACCGGCTGCTCAGCGCCAGTGGGATGACCGACCACGAATGTTTCCAGTTATTCTGGTCGTTTGACCAACCACACAAGTCCCGATCGAACGTGCACACGTACGGTTGTGCGAGGAGAACGGCTACAACGCAAAACGACACCGAAGATTGGAACAGTGTTGAAGACCACCCTCAAGAGAGATGCAGCGTTAGCATCATGAAACAAAACCACGGTTAACGTGTGCGCGGAGTACACTTGCAGAGTCGAATGATGAGGTTGGCGGTCGTTATAAGTATACAGATGTATATGCAGAAGGAAGCATGAGTTTTTGTTAGATTCAATTGCAGATATAGGGGATTATCAGGGGAAATACTATTTCGGCTATGTACGAAAGAGTGAGAACAACAGTTGATTGGCGCAGCAAACTAGTATATGGTTTAACGGGAGGTGGTCGGTAAGATTACACAATATGTATGCCACATACACGAAATTTCATGTAATCCTGACGGACATGGTTGTACTACGACGCGCAACGGCACCAGACTTCGACCTCATAAGGTTAAATGCAGGCAAATAATTACGGCTTCCAGTGAGGCAAGTTACGATGACACAATTCAGTTGAATTGTGGTGATAAAAACGAGGCCATGTTGCAATTGTGCACACACGCAGAAGAGCGCGAACACCCACAAAAGTAAACAAACGAACAAACAGTCATCCATCCGATCAGAAGCCAGAGCCACTAAAGCACAACTTAGTGCATACATGAGGACTGGAAAACCACAAATGATATAGAAGTTGATATGTGAGATGTAAAGAATTGAAGAGTGAAATGAAAAGTTAAAATCGGATCGTGTGTTAGCGTATTGCAGCTGGATAACTAAATGAATGTGGTAAAATCACCCGTCCTGACGGCGCAGCAATCCCAACGACGGCCCGTGAACGACTGATTTCACGTCAATGCCAGTAATACGATATTGAAATGACAGACATCTTAATGCGTCATCTCGCAGAACCGGAGGACTCCAGAGACGAGCCTGAATGGATTCGTCCGATGTACTGAACTCGCGAGATGTGGACATCGGCCGGCGAGACCATGGTAAACGCTGTCCGGCCCCGGCGATCCATGACTCTGCGACTGACAGAGGGCTGAGACATAAAGCCTGGTCAGCGATCGATGCCGATTTGTCAGTCACTATTCGCCATTTATGCCTCCAACTGTTGGGATCATTCATCCAGCCGCACATATCAGTCGCAAATGAGCACACGTGTAACGGAGCAGATGATGATTCAGCTAGAGGGAGAAACGGAAAACCTTGGTGAACAGACATCTGGACGCCTTCAAATCCAAACGCGAATCCGTAACTCAATCCACGACGGATAAGTTGACGCAGACACTTATCGCTTGACACGCGAGGATTCGAAACGAGAGCAGTGACAAACGGTAGTGTTGTTCCAATTTTTGCAAGGAAGCATGAGGAATGTAAGCTTAATTTGCGCGAACAGACGATTACAGGATTACTCAAACCCCTAACATTGTGATAGTGTTGGTCACGGATGACCGATTTCACAGTGAACAAAGAACAACAGCAGGTCTATGTAAGTTTTTTCTGGAAACCGGTCCACATTTGAAGAGATGAGGCGCGTTGGGTTCTAATTGTAAGGTACACAGCCACCAACCAACAGTTGTATTTATTTACTGCACCTTTACATTGCTTTTTCATTTGCATTGTAGCTCATCATTGGTGCTTCATTTACTGTGGACCAATCATTTTATCTCATCACTCTGAGCGTTCATCACCCAGCGTGTTTTCCAACCGATAAACATTCCATCAAGATTCGTTTGTCTTCTCAGTTCGAGTCGCGTGATTGAATATACAATTAGCTGATCTGTTCAACAACTCAGGGACATAGCATTAGTCCGGACGGCAGATAGCATAATGACATCCGGCGCGACGTATAATGAACCATTTTGGACATAAGGCCTTCAACGACGGTGCCCTGTGTTTGGAATCCCACGTGACAAGGTTGGAGATAGTGAACAACACTACGAAAATTATGCACACACAAGTCCGGTGTACAAGATAGCTTTAGACAAAGATTATCTGAAGGCATTATTATAGACGAAGAGCCTACAGGATTACGCGATGTGATTGTTATAGGTTCTGTATAAGCCCAAAATGATCGAGATGTTCAAAACTGGAGAGCAAACGGCATGAAAGAGATGTAAGTGCATCGACACAGTTCATATCAAGCCTCTCTGTTTCGACACCGAACAGGAATAACAGGATAGAGACTGTGATATGACGGTGGTAAGAGATACAGGCATAGAACAATGAAAAAGACATTCTAAAGCGATACTGTTGTGTACTGTAGACTAAATGCACAGCCTCACCCAGAAGAATGTCTGAGAAGCGATAGTTGTGGAAACACAAAGTCCGTCCGATCCTGTAGAGTCCCAAGAGAGTAAGATCCCGACGTTAGCTGTAACCGATAGACGAAACGAATACAATGTGCTACTGAGGAACTGTGCACATCACCGACCAAGTCTGTCAAAACCGCAGACCGACTCCACAAACGACCAGTCAGTGAGCTGGTCTGCTCTTGGTGTGCCAGGACGCGCGCTCGACGACCGATCGGAGTGAGGGGTCTTAAACAAGCTATTGACTGATCAACATCTGCCCGCCTTTCTACTGACCATACGACATGAGAATCACGTGGATCCGCTGACCAATGACAAAACCTGGCTTCTTGACTTTCAAAATTACAATCAAGCAGTCGAAACTCATCATCCGAGTCGGTTGTGGTAATCGGCTCATCGACCGAGTAGGCTGAAAAACAAAACACATCAATCGTAGGGAGAGGTTTGATTTTGTGAAACTAGCACCAAAGATCCTCTTTGCGCCAAGCCTCTAAGGATGGAAATGAAGAATAAAAAGGCCAAACAACTGGTTGTTCCTTCCGACCAAATGGGGGCTAATTTTGGCAATGCATGCATCCATGCCGGATTAGGGCGGAAGAAAAAACAGCTGCGCATCGAACGCGGATTCATACACTCAATCTCACCCCATTTGACGACGCAGCAACGCCAAGCTAGGTCTGCGTCCTGTTAGTTTTACCACCGAAGACGTGAGTCGATCCTCTGATGGCAGATAAGAGACAGGATGATAGTGAAGCTGAAGACATTGTGGACTGTTTACGCTGTTCACCAGTGGTCCAAACAAACGACCAGACACGTCCATATCACCATGATTGGGAAAAACTGATTTCAAATCCAAACAGACCGCAGTTTCTTTTGGAACGTCATTCGAAACAACCTGAAGGATCTTCCAATTCACCGGCCAATTATTCGGATCATTGGCCCAATAGCAAGTGGTTCCGGTAAAGTTACAATCCAATGTCGGTCCGATAGAATCCAACATACCGGGCACCGAAAAGCCATGAAACGAAGCAGCTAAAACCATGACAGAAGTGGTAGTTAGCTCACTCAAATAAGCGATTCTCAGCGAAAAAGGGAGCAACTAGCTCGCACGACTAACACAACCGTTTCTGCTGCAAGCCATTCTCAGATGGAACCGAACGAGGACACCTATTGCTAGCGAGAAGATAGTCGCAAAAGAATAAGGTATGCAGTAAGGAGGAGAACAGGTAGCAGTGAGTTTTGACCAAACATCTCACCCCATCTGACGACGCAACAACGCTAGCTTCGGTCCAGCTTGGATCGAATTCGGCTGAATCGCATAAGTCAACCGTAAACAACGAGCGCTGTTTGCAGCAGTGAGCAGAGGTCCAAAAAGACGCGCTGTCAAATCCGAACGCGATCCTCCCGTAGATTTGGCTACCAGGCACATCGATTTGGGACGACCACTTTGCACATGCCGTTCTGAAAAAGCCCAATTAACCGGCCAATTATTTTGATCATTGGTCCAAAGACAAAGCGAGCGCGAGAAATCGCAATCAAGCTTAGTTGATGGGCCTGGTTCGGACAAACCAAATGAAGGCGGATAGTCGCCTGAAACGAAGGAGTGGAATTATCTACGGCTAGATTGAGCATAAGAAAGATAGTTGTGTTTCTCGTCACTTCGAAAGGCACATATAAAACCGACTGCAGATTTTATCACCATAAACAGGAAATAGGATGAACGTAATTGCACCCATCCAAAAAGCATTCCATTGGGATTGTCATCGAATAACTGACTTAACAATCGAAAAAGCCAATAAGAACGACACACCCGACTAAAGAAATCATGAAAGAGATGGGCAAATTCTGGTGAACAGCCTATGCGTGGAGGAAGGAAGAGCCTATTCGAGAGATTACACCGCCTTCTGACAATGCGCCCTGTGTCATTTCAGCGTAAAAGAAGCAGCAGCAGGCTATTTTCACCTCAATCCTTAGCCTCTAAATGTGTACGCATCAAAAGACGTCATTCAGCAACAGATCGAGCCCACCTGCACCTAGAACAGTGTGCAAAAATTTAAAATAATCTAACATGCGGAGCACATTCAGTGCTGCGGTCGGCTATGATATCGGTGCCAAAAGCAGGCAGCTGACAGGTTTAGTGAGCTATTATGTCAACCAACAACGTCTGCGCAACAAGTGACCTCGATGGATCATCGCTATCAAATATACACCTACTCACTCATCACCCGTTGGTGCCACCCGATGGGTGTATTCGAATGTAAACATGGTGTGGAAGTTGAGAGTAATCCAACACAAGTCACAATCATTGCCCAAAGGTCAGTCTCGCGCCGTTATCGCCAAGCTGGGCCAAATGAACTATTGCTTAGATGGTCAAATACTAGCGTACACGAAATTACAACCGACCGACAAGTTCTGAGTAAGAATACCAAGATACTGATTCGCTGAAGTCGTGAAACTTCCATGAAACATTGCAGTCCGATTAACAACCAGTTATCCTGAGCGTGAAAGAGTGCAAAGTAAAACGAAGAAAGCGAGGGAAGAGGGACACAGAAAAACAGGAGTGATACTTAGGATGGGTAGCTAGGGCAAACAGACTTGTAAACCTCATTAAGGAAACGCTTACTTCAAGTGATCACTACAGCTCGGTTCCTCAATGGCTTTCGAATTACCCTATTCTACAGCAACCACTTGCGTGGCATTCGTAACATTTTCATAGTGACTATTAATCGCTGGAGCGTACTGTTACAATTTGGGTAAACGTCGCAAACACAGATTTACTATGTCAATTAACGTACATAAGAATTCATCTCAACGATGTGAACGACAAACGTAGGGCGGTGTCCATATGACTCCAAGCACAAACTTGATAGATGAAAGTTTTGTGAGCCATTTAGTGGATCAGTCTGGATATATGAGGACAAGTTATGCAACAAGCTGGCTGAATATTAAACTGGAAAGGATTGTGTAATGGCTAAATGCGAGAGGTGATATCTAGAAACTAACGAGACTCGTTCCAGTAAGCGCATAGTCACCGATATCCCATCGCATGGAAATAAGTCAACCTTGAGTTTTGAACAAAACTGCTAACAGCGAGTTAACGATCGAACGAATTTAGGCGTCCAAGGGCGCGGAAGTTTCTCACATAAGGAAATGTATCTAGTGAAAATTCGAATAAAAGGCTGCACGGGCGGTTTCTGAATGTCACGAGCACAAATGTGTCCATTTCCGATTTACTGCTTCGAGTGAGTCATTTGAAATATCTTCTGCGTGATGATTCGCTAAGTTTGCAGCAAGCAATGGTTGGCTTTTAAAAGTAAATAACAGAAAGACTGTCAGCTCAGATACACCCACTCTGGCAGTCACAGATTCGTACATAACCTATACGAAGAACTGGCTGTGATTGATGAGTAGCGGTAGATTTCGTAGCTCAGATTGACGGTTTGGGTTTTCGATCGTTCGCCGAGCTTGGTATTTAGCTTTCAAACGTTTCATGACTAAACGAGACAACAACATCAGTGCACTACAGCTTGAGCAAACAAGTTAGACTGTTATGTTCCAGCAGTAATGGAAATAACTCAGGTGGAGAGTTTCCCATGTTGCTTGAGATTACTGGCTTGGGGCTGCTGATATAAGAAAACCTTGGTCAGTCATCATTACATTTCCAATGCGCACTTTTAGATAATGTCAATGAATGGATTTTTAATCATCGAGAAGGCGGAAGAAAGAAAAACAAACATTGAAGAGGAAACGAACGAGAAAGAAGACGCGTCCGTTGGACACAATTACTAACACTGAGAAACACTGATTAGCAGACACCGACGGGATTGAACTCATACTGATGCACAAGTGGCTTCGTTGGCTGGAACAGGTTCGTCGGACGACTGACGAATTGGCGAAATCCCGATGGTCAGAAACTGCGACACCACGATGTTATCCGAATCTTTCGCGTTCTTAAATCACGGGAGAAAGTAGTACTGAACCGGACAGTCCGGAAGAAATGAATCCGGAAGGGCACCTGAAGGTCTAATGAGCAACGGTTGTGCGGTCGTGAATTTAGGCGCGCGGTACACAAAGGAAATATGATTACC
The DNA here is from genome assembly GCA_014220965.1 of Paragonimus kellicotti. Lineage (NCBI taxonomy): Eukaryota > Metazoa > Platyhelminthes > Trematoda > Plagiorchiida > Troglotrematidae > Paragonimus > Paragonimus kellicotti. Next base: position 111,224 of record LOND01000577.1, on the reverse strand, counting down.
ATAGGTTATGGTGACGTGACCATATAGTGATGTGATGAATGCGTACTCGAATTCGATGTCCGTTGCAGAGTGGTAGGTTATCAGGAAATTCAGAGCACAATGTCGACGAAAAGATGAACACGTTCAGTTCACGTCACTTGTAAATATTTTCATTCGCATCAAACAACGTCCGTAGATCGTTTGGAAAGTACTCGCTTTCACTTTGAGAAACCTGGATCATGGTGGCCTTCTACCTTTTCTTTCCTTTATGTAGATATATATATACAATTTTCTAATCATATGTGTACTCTTATAGTTAACTATTTCATGCCTTATATTTCTCAGCTCTGTTTCTGGTTTAAAAAAGATATGGGTTTCAGCTTCACAATAGCCTATCATCTGGTTAATCAACATCGGCTGGTTGAACCGCAGAGGCCTCCATTGTCCCCTCGAGTTCATACCGAATATGGAATATGCCAGTTCAACGGCAAGTGGTGCAACGCAAGACACTTGCGGTGAGCATCAGGCGCTTTGGTTACTGTAGCAGGATAATCCAGAAACCGATGTTGCCAACCGTGTAGAATGAAAACCACAATTGACGTTCCTTCCATCTTATTGGGTTAGTATCACGTACACAATTTGCAGGATGTGCATCAGACCTCAGGCCGACCATCTCCGAGTGATGCGGTGTATGCAGGTCTCAAACGTTTAAGCAATCCACTACCTGGGCACAGAAGTCAGAAACGAATGTTTCGAAAAACTTTCGCCAGTCTCTCAAGGATGCTTCCGTGACCAAGAAAATGAACTCGGCACTTGGGCTACTGAGTAAACCGTTTGGATCGTTTCACTCAGAATGTTTTCGGATTATTTCCAACTGCTTGGTATATCCTCGTCATGAACTAGGCATCCAAACTTGCCGTCTGCAGCTGATGAGAAACATAGATCTCAATAATTGTACAAAATGAAGCCATGAAGCAAGTTACAAACGTGTGTTCAGTAGTTTATTCAATTAACTCTCAATGCACTAACATGTTAGGGAAGACTTGACGTTATATACAAGATTCTCTATCCACCCGTAAAGAAACAAGTTTTAACCTAGTACAAACAGCCAGTTCAGGAGAAACTTGCAAGAAACTACCTGACCAAATGAACCGCTTGACTTAGAGAGTATACGTATGTCCAACCTGGGACAACCTATCAGAGTGCATCATAACGTCAGCAGATGAAATCACATCCAGGACACCAATCAATCCTCGAAAGGCTTGGTCACCAGAAGCGTTACGGCAGTGTGACGATAAGTCAGACCTTTTACTAATGCCGTTTGTCAACTGATATGTGCCTTACGTAGAAATGCGTTTGTAGTGCACTTGACAAGCTATGGCAAGTTTTTCTTTCAGCCAATTTTCCTTTGACTTTTTCTAATTCAAAATCTTACCAATGTCGATGTTTTTAAACTGAATTCATCTCCCGATCTCCTCTTAAACTGTCCAACGTAGACGTAAATTGTCCGTGAATCCTAAACTGCCAACAATCCAGCTCACACTCGATTATATTCCAAGATCCGATATGACATTAACTGATGGTAAAGAGAATTTATGGGGTTAAAAAGCATGACAGCGTCCATGTTGCTTCCCAGTGTCAAGTGACCAGTAGGAGCAACAGCGATTGTTGCGGATCATGTTATGTTGCATTTGAGACCGTAGGAAGACTTAGCGCACTTGGAAAGGGTAAAGCCGCACAGTCGACCAGTTCTGAAGCGTTGAAAGCCTACCACAGCTGATCAGTGGTGAACGGAACATCCACAATGCATCCCATCTTCCATTATGAATGCGTGAATCACATGAAAGGAGGCTGATAGTTCACCTTCACTAAATCCAGCAAAAATTTATTGATTTGGGAAGTGAGAAAAACAACCGGAGCCAGGAAGTGACATGAAACAGCATTCTTCTGAGGGGCATATATTGTGACGAAAATCGTTATCTGAGTTTAAAGAGCGGGGCATTTTTAGACGGACAATAATGCCTGCTCAATAGAAGAAAACCCTCAGTTATCTGCCTTCTCACTGTGAAAAGTGTAGAGATGCTATTGAGTGATAATTAATCAACCAATGTCTGTGGGGGGGAAACGAACAGTGGATTTAACGTTTCCACGCCACATTGACTATGTGCATATCCTCACCCTTGACGGCGCATCAACAGGGAAAGTTTCGGGAGACTGGTGGAGCTCTTGACAGGAACCGTCAGATGAGTCCAAGCTAACTTATAGAACATTTGTAGACACTTTGGTTCTTCCGAGCTGGTCAACTTCTTCAAACGGATTAACGGACTCCATAGACGGGCGGTCAAACCCTGTGAGGTATCCTCCGGAGAATCCGGACTGTTTATGAAACCAATACATAACTCTTTACCGAAATGTCCAGTGGGACGTGACGTGAGTTGCCATCGACCACTCCAATCATTCACGTCATCACGCCAACCACAGAAAGCATTTAACGGATTTTCGAAGGTACAGGTTAACAACGAATTTCGAGAATTTCCTTGGGCTTTTTCTTCGTTACGTTGTTGACCTTCAAATGAAGAAGAATGAATAATAACGTAAGACTATGATCCGGCAAGTGTTCACTACTTGGCAAACCTACTGCCTCAAACAGGACACAAAAGAAAGGCGAGAGTGAGAGAGAATAGGAAAAACAAGACGGACGGATTAAAGTCCAGGCGAACTGCTTCGCTTAATAAGGGTGTCTCAGATAATTTTCGTCCGCAGATGTGTGCTTTTCAAGCACACTACGGATATACATCCGTTTATTTTTGTGAGGAGAACAGGAAGACGACTGATCATACTTAGAAAAACGGTCAGATGCCAGGGGATGACAGAATCGTGAGTCAACTTCGTTTGCTGTCCGTGCATTGTCAGTGCCAAGGATAACGACGAACACCAACATTGTTTTATGCTAACAGACGTGAGTCAAACAAGCTACCTACAGTGTGAGCAAAATCAGTCACGGAAAACCCCACAATTCACTATGAAGAGCCAGTCAGACAGACCAGAATTGAAACGAACACGTGGAGAAACGGGTATGACCATATGCCTACCCTCGTTGTCGCCTGAGTATAGAAAGAGTGGGACGTGTTTCAACGATCACGGAGTTTTCTGACAGCCCGGGCCTCCCATAAGAGATTTGATAGGAAAGAGTAAGACACTGAGGTAACCGAATGGTGTCACTGTCCATCACCGTATTCACTTCCTGTCGGCCACCCGCACCAATCGGTGGGCTCCACAATCGGGCGGTCAGCGGTTCTTGAGCTGTAGAAGCAGCACGCATCCAAGCCGGCAGACTCAGACACATCGCTGGTTGTAGCTGGATACCCGAGGGATCCAAAACTGATAGCTTTTCCCACTTGACACTCCCCCAGTCATTCTGGTCTACAGACCAAAGACATGGGATCGTGAAATTGCAATCCAGTAATGATGAAATCACTGCATCTGTAGACAATGAGAAGAAAACGATGGTGCGGATCACACTAAGCACAGTCTCACAGCCATGTAATCTACGTGGTACCAAGCCCAAGCCCCAAATGAAAAGAAGTAGATTAGGAAGAAAATACTTGTTAAAAGACCAACAGCCGAAATTTCTCACCCTCGTTGCCTTCGTAGAATCGCCAGAGTGGGTGTCACTTGGACGGAAGACATGTGATTTTCAGACGAAGTTTGAACCCATTCAATCGTGGAAGGGTTTGAGAGGCTAAAAATGCGATATGACAAACTGATACATTGAGGAAGTGCAGAACTAGGTGACGCATGCGTCGTCGAAGTGACTTCATCTATCGACTCAGCTCCGACTGACGGACTCCAAAGACGAGCAATCAGAGCTACGTCTGACCTCACGGATTTCGGCCGATGAAGACATAAAAGACGTTGGGGTTCGCCTGGTAACCCGACTGACTGAACGCGCCAACGATGCGTGCCCCAATCATTCGGATCGGCATTCCATCGACACTCAGACTGGGACGGATGACTCACGATGCATTGAAGCGGATCCGATCCGGTGAAAGCTAAGTAAGAGAACAGGGGAAATCAATCAACCCCTTCTCGACGGAAGATGAAGTGCGTCCTATTAGTAGGAAGAGATACGTCATATAAGTCACAAGAAAGCAGATGGTAAATAGGAAGGACTTGAAACGCTTTACAAATGTTTTCAACTATTGCATCACTATTACGTGGATGTAATACTGCGAGAGAGAGCTAGAGTGTAACAGGAATCGATCAGCATTGTATGTAGCCAGCAATCGTTGTCGCCTAGTATGTACGTCGGAACGGTGGCGGTGATAACATCACGCGTTAGAACAATACAAAATACCATATGTCTGCTAAAACCTGAATAGCAAAAGTAAGCGGTCGGCGGGGCTCTCGCATGCAGCTCATAATTTGGCGGACGTCAAAGTTGATAACAGCTAAAGGACGATTCGTTTTCAAAAACCTCAATGCACAAGTACAAGAGAAGAATGAAGAGAATCAACTCGTCAACATTCAGAAAAACGACGGTTGCACAAATATTGGATACAAATCTAAAGCAGAGCAAGTATTCACCCTTCTTGTCTTTGTAGTAGTGCCAGTGAGACAGCACTGGAGGTGGTTGATGAACTCGACACGATACTAAATCCGAGACATCGCAACCTGTCTTCGGGGTGACGTTAAGGATCCACACCGTGCTGAATTGGCTACATTATGATCCGTCTATTTGTGTCAGAGCGCACACATTCGCAGCGGCCATGGTGGTCAGTCCGAATTAGTGAATCTTCCTGCTGCAGTCGAGCACTACAGCGGACAAACACAGGCACGATTATCCACATCCGAAGGTCTCGCTAACCGGCTGCTCAGCGCCAGTGGGATGACCGACCACGAATGTTTCCAGTTATTCTGGTCGTTTGACCAACCACACAAGTCCCGATCGAACGTGCCACTGTACGTTGTGCGAAAACGGCTACAACGCAAAACGACACCGAAGATTGGAACAGTGTTGAAGACCACCCTCAAGAGAGATGCAGCGTTAGCATCATGAAACAAAACCACGGTTAACGTGTGCGCGGAGTACACTTGCAGAGTCGAATGATGAGGTTGGCGGTCGTTATAAGTATACAGATGTATATGCAGAAGGAAGCATGAGTTTTTGTTAGATTCAATTGCAGATATAGGGGATTATCAGGGGAAATACTATTTCGGCTATGTACGAAAGAGTGAGAACAACAGTTGATTGGCGCAGCAAACTAGTATATGGTTTAACGGGAGGTGGTCGGTAAGATTACACAATATGTATGCCACATACACGAAATTTCATGTAATCCTGACGGACATGGTTGTACTACGACGCGCAACGGCACCAGACTTCGACCTCATAAGGTTAAATGCAGGCAAATAATTACGGCTTCCAGTGAGGCAAGTTACGATGACACAATTCAGTTGAATTGTGGTGATAAAAACGAGGCCATGTTGCAATTGTGCACACACGCAGAAGAGCGCGAACACCCACAAAAGTAAACAAACGAACAAACAGTCATCCATCCGATCAGAAGCCAGAGCCACTAAAGCACAACTTAGTGCATACATGAGGACTGGAAAACCACAAATGATATAGAAGTTGATATGTGAGATGTAAAGAATTGAAGAGTGAAATGAAAAGTTAAAATCGGATCGTGTGTTAGCGTATTGCAGCTGGATAACTAAATGAATGTGGTAAAATCACCCGTCCTGACGGCGCAGCAATCCCAACGACGGCCCGTGAACGACTGATTTCACGTCAATGCCAGTAATACGATATTGAAATGACAGACATCTTAATGCGTCATCTCGCAGAACCGGAGGACTCCAGAGACGAGCCTGAATGGATTCGTCCGATGTACTGAACTCGCGAGATGTGGACATCGGCCGGCGAGACCATGGTAAACGCTGTCCGGCCCCGGCGATCCATGACTCTGCGACTGACAGAGGGCTGAGACATAAAGCCTGGTCAGCGATCGATGCCGATTTGTCAGTCACTATTCGCCATTTATGCCTCCAACTGTTGGGATCATTCATCCAGCCGCACATATCAGTCGCAAATGAGCACACGTGTAACGGAGCAGATGATGATTCAGCTAGAGGGAGAAACGGAAAACCTTGGTGAACAGACATCTGGACGCTTCAAATCCAAACGCGAATCCGTAACTCAATCCACGACGGATAAGTTGACGCAGACACTTATCGCTTGACACGCGAGGATTCGAAACGAGAGCAGTGACAAACGGTAGTGTTGTTCCAATTTTTGCAAGGAAGCATGAGGAATGTAAGCTTAATTTGCGCGAACAGACGATTACAGGATTACTCAAACCCCTAACATTGTGATAGTGTTGGTCAGACGAGGCAACCATGAATACGGTAAGCGAGGAAATGTTCTGAACTATCCATGGATAGCCAACCTCCCCAGAAACAGACGCCGCATAATGAACCGGTCGCTTGTAAACGAGATGAACGAAGGATTCCTAATCGACTTAGTAGGTAAACAATACAACCCACTATATGACACAAATGAGAAGAATCGATAGGGGAATCGGAAAGTAAATAAGAAGGGACAGTTTGATCGAAACGGATAAACATATAGACACGTTTGCAAATCAAACGGAAGAATAGAAAACTTGTAATCACCCATCTTGACGTCGTAACAGCGCCAGCGAGATGCCCTGCTGATATTGCGTTTCGACAGCTCCGGGACTTGAAACAGACGGTAGCTGGACGCCCAAGTAGATGTGATAAGTGAAGGTGAGACAGCTCAATTTATGTTTCCGTAGAATTGGTGGGCTCCACAGTCGGGCTTGCACAGGGCCAGTTTTAGTGTGATCGGGGTCTAACTCCTTTGTTTCAACTGACCAAGAAGACTGGAGCAAAAACTGATCAGTATCACTATCAGAGTCCGTTAGACTAGCGGAAAGACAGACGGCTTGGGCAAGGTCATCGTGCTCGTCATTTTGATAGGAAGAAATGAGCCAACGATGCCGCCAACTATTTAAATCGTTTTTCCAACCGCAAGTGTTCCCGGCAAAGGTGCACACGTATATCGTTAGGACATTGCAGCTAGAAAGCAGAGAAATGAGTCATAATCGATTGCAGCAGAAGTACAGAACAAGCGCCTCCAAAGAAATAACTCAATAATTGAGCCTGCGTGGATGCTTGCAAGATGATAACTATGTACTGAAAGTTAGGACGTGCCTAAACAAACTCCCGTCTAGAAAACGTCGCCGCAGCTTCGTATCGAGTATATTCAAAGGTATCTTAAAGTAAACCGAATGATACGGGGCCTTAGACAAATCAACACAATTTTTCCTTAAGTGAGATTAAAAAAGACATCATCCTTGCCAACAGAAACTGTGAAGCAATGTGGACACCAACTGTATCATCGGCTAAGGTTGCGAGATAGTCAGTCCTAATGAGAAGCATGTCCGGTTGAGTATTGACAATCTACATAGTGCGAAAGGTAAGAATCCTTATTTAGCCGTGAATGTTCGATAGCAAGTGTAGTGCATGTGCGAACGCTCAGATGGCAAGACAAAAAATAGCAGAAGAAAACAGTTCGACAGGAAAATAGTAGGAAACAGCGTCCGGGTAAAAAAATGTCAAGAGTGTAGTTTGCATGTGAGCTGGAGCGAGGCTGTTTGGGCAACTTGGATGAGACATGCTGAATGAAAATCTGAACTCCAAGACAGCCGGATACAAACGAATTACCCTTGTTGACGTCGCAGAAGAGCCAAGTGCAACGGGTGACCTCCAACTGAATGCGATACCAAGCCAACAGACAGACCGGCAGTATACTGAAAAACGATACAGCGCACTTGATCCTCAGCCAATATAGCCGGGCTCCAAAATCGAACTTGCACCGGGTCGGAGGCTAACCTAGCCTGTGACACATTGGTCGGAGTAGATCTGTGTCTGGTGGACCACGACGCTGATGAACCCGAAACAGGTCGCCTAATCATACACGCGGCTCTCGTCCACTCGTTCTCCAAGTCCGTCAGTAGCCACTGACCCTCCCAACTATTCTGATCGTTTGTCCAACCGCACAGATCGGATTCGAATGAGCAACGGTGCAGTGGTTCAATCGATCCCATGAGTACCACCGTGGCTGTGAAAGAGAGCACAACGTACTCGAGAACGAAGGCGAAACAACCATAGCTATGACCATGCAAGATAAGTAAAATAGGTGCAGTTCTCAAATGAGCTGTTCGCCGAGGGGTCTTCTCGAATAATAAGTGAAAAATGAACACAAATGTAACGTAGAAAGGGATATGTCAAAAATGTAGTGCAAATGAAGAAAGTAGGAAGGGGAGTGGGAAACAACTCGTCGAAAGAATTCCCGCAAATGCTCTCTCAAGCAGACCACTCACCCTTCTTGTCGTCTTAGCAATGTTAAACTGTATGAAGATGTATCGAGATTCGCAGTAAACAAAGTGAACATTTGCAAACACTTTAATCCATCTGCGTTAGACACCGGTGGACTGACTAGGCGAACAGTGCGTGTTTTTGCCATCTCCAATGTATTCTGTTGGCGCCCACGGCGCGAGATCCGGGTGCACATGGCTGTGTTGTTTGAGGTAATTTGAACCGGGTGCCAGTCTGCAAACCAATTGTTGGAATCGTTCACCCACTCACAGACGGACTCTGTGTTCTGCTCGAAATCACACGAAAGCCAGTTGTGCGAAATGACATCTAAAACGGGTGATCGCAGATCAGTAGCTGGCATACGCCGAGAATTGGGATACGCGTGAGAGGATAGATTAAGCCGTATCTCAAATTGTGGCCGTGCTGGCCAAGAGAAACAGTTTCGATGTAATCAAACGATGAAAGACTGTCGTACGTAAAGTAGATTCGAGTGGTTCTAAGTTAAGCAGAGATCAATAAAATCGAAGGGCTGGTGATAGTAGAAACAAACGTAAACTGCACACCAACGTGGCTGACTCTACTGTTTGTCACTATCGACGTATGCATAAAACAGCACACACACAATTCGGTTACCAAACCATCGCGGTTATGGTTAAGGTTTACAGCGGCGTACGTCGAGGACGGTTATTTTTTCTACCCTATCATAGACAAGACACCGGAGAACTGGTAGTGACACTCACAAATTGTCGGCGGAGATCTTCGAACCGGCGACAAATCTTAACTATGTGGACAACGAGGTATTGCTGTTTGACACTGTTCAGGAAATATAAATGAACTCAGAAAATGTCCCGGTCTCCAGTAATTATCTTCACAAATATCGTGATCTGTCTCTATAAAGTGCACAGTGATTCTGGAAGACCGTTACGATTATCTACATGTAATCCTAGACAATAAAGCCAGGCAGACTGCTAACCAATCCGTGAAATCTGCATCAGTAGCGGTGGGAGCATAACAANGCGTAATGGCTAAATGCGAGAGGTGATATCTAGAAACTAACGAGACTCGTTCCAGTAAGCGCATAGTCACCGATATCCCATCGCATGGAAATAAGTCAACCTTGAGTTTTGAACAAAACTGCTAACAGCGAGTTAACGATCGAACGAATTTAGGCGTCCAAGGGCGCGGAAGTTTCTCACATAAGGAAAATGTATCTATGAAAATTCGAATAAAAGGCTGCACGGGCGGTTTCTGAATGTCACGAGCACAAATGTGTCCATTTCCGATTTACTGCTTCGAGTGAGTCATTTGAAATATCTTCTGCGTGATGATTCGCTAAGTTTGCAGCAAGCAATGGTTGGCTTTTAAAAGTAAATAACAGAAAGACTGTCAGCTCAGATACACCCACTCTGGCAGTCACAGATTCGTACATAACCTATACGAAGAACTGGCTGTGATTGATGAGTAGCGGTAGATTTCGTAGCTCAGATTGACGGTTTGGGTTTTCGATCGTTCGCCGAGCTTGGTATTTAGCTTTCAAACGTTTCATGACTAAACGAGACAACAACATCAGTGCACTACAGCTTGAGCAAACAAGTTAGACTGTTATGTTCCAGCAGTAATGGAAATAACCCAGGCGGAGAGTTTCCCATGTTGCTTGAGATTACTGGCTTGGGGCTGTTGATATAAGAAAACCTTGGTCAGTCATCATTACATTTCCAATGCGCACTTTTAGATAATGTCAATGAATGGATTTTTAATCATCGAGAAGGCGGAAGAAAGAAAAACAAACATTGAAGAGGAAACGAACGAGAAAGAAGACGCGTCCGTTGGACACAATTACTAACACTGAGAAACACTGATTAGCAGACACCGACGGGATTGAACTCATACTGATGCACAAGTGGCTTCGTTGGCTGGAACAGGTTCGTCGGACGACTGACGAATTGGCGAAATCCCGATGGTCAGAAACTGCGACACCACGATGTTATCCGAATCTTTCGCGTTCTTAAATCACGGGAGAAAGTAGTACTGAACCGGACAGTCCGGAAGAAATGAATCCGGAAGGGCACCTGAAGGTCTAATGAGCAACGGTTGTGCGGTCGTGAATTCAGGCGCGCGGTACACAAAGGAAATATGATTACCATAGGTTATGGTGACGTGACCATATAGTGATGTGATGAATGCGGACTCGAATTCGATGTCCGTTGCAGAGTGGTAGGTTATCAGGAAATTCAGAGCACAATGTCGACGAAAAGATGAACACGTTCAGTTCACGTCACTTGTAAATATTTTCATTCGCATCAAACAACGCCCGTCATCGTTTGGTAAAGTACTCGCTTTCATTTTGAGAAACCTGGATCATGGTGGCCTTCTACCTTTTCTTTCCTTTATGTAGACATATATACAATTTTCTAATCATATGTGTACTCTTATAGTTAACTATTTCATGCCTTATATTTCTCAGCTCTGTTTCTGGTTTAAAAAAGATATGGGTTTCAGCTTCACAATAGCCTATCATCTGGTTAATCAACATCGGCTGGTTGAACCGCAGAGGCCTCCATTGTCCCCTCGAGTTCATACCGAATATGGAATATGCCAGTTCAACGGCAAGTGGTGCAACGCAAGACACTTGCGGTGAGCATCAGGCGCTTTGGTTACTGTAGCAGGATAATCCAGAAACCGATGTTGCCAACCGTGTAGAATGAAAACCACAATTGACGTTCCTTCCATCTTATTGGGTTAGTATCACGTACACAATTTGCAGGATGTGCATCAGACCTCAGGCCGACCATCTCCGAGTGATGCGGTGTATGCAGGTCTCAAACGTTTAAGCAATCCACTACCTGGGCACAGAAGTCAGAAACGAATGTTTCGAAAAACTTTCGCCAGTCTCTCAAGGATGCTTCCGTGACCAAGAAAATGAACTCGGCACTTGGGCTACTGAGTAAACCGTTTGGATCGTTTCACTCAGAATGTTTTCGGATTATTTCCAACTGCTTGGTATATCCTCGTCATGAACTAGGCATCCAAACTTGCCGTCTGCAGCTGATGAGAAACATAGATCTCAATAATTGTACAAAATGAAGCCATGAAGCAAGTTACAAACGTGTGTTCAGTAGTTTATTCAATTAACTCTCAATGCACTAACATGTTAGGGAAGACTTGACGTTATATACAAGATTCTCTATCCACCCGTAAAGAAACAAGTTTTAACCTAGTACAAACAGCCAGTTCAGGAGAAACTTGCAAGAAACTACCTGACCAAATGAACCGCTTGACTTAGAGAGTATACGTATGTCCAACCTGGGACAACCTATCAGAGTGCATCATAACGTCAGCAGATGAAATCACATCCAGGACACCAATCAATCCTCGAAAGGCTTG